>JAPYZR010000151.1:0-44904 GCA_030522945.1 Trichopria nigra | reverse complement strand
ATTTATTTGTTAAATTAACACATTTTTCTCATAATAAATTCATTACACGTGTAAAGTTTGTATTTTTTTTAGTTTATATTTTGATGTTTATAAATTGTAGAATCTGAAATATTACAACTTATATATGTATATTTCAAGAACTTTCCGCTGATCGAGAAATTTCAGCCTGTCTGTCTTTCGGAAAGTATTCTGGTAAAAAATAAGCAATCATTAAGATACTATCAGTGAAAGAATTGACAACTAATTGCAAAACTATATTGATTAAGGACGTAATTGGGCCAGACCGCTTCGAAAACTACATTTTGTTTTTGAAAATGTGTCACGTTAAAGTACAACGTCTAAAGGGAATTTTCTGCAAATTTGAAGTAATTCGGACAAAAACTCTGATATGAAATGAAGCGTCAGCTGTATCAGTTCAGAGCCGTCGGAGAATAATGGATTTATTATTCGTGTTTACATCTATCTCAACCTTAATAAACTAAACAAAATTTTTAAATAACATCTTTCCTTCATGAGCAATGAAACACTTTTTGGCCTTTATTCGGCTTATTCGTCAAAAATGTTAAAAAAAAACGACTCCTATGGAAAAAAGGATGGAAAAATGGTAAAATACAATTATAACGTAGAATGAACCGAGGTTTCCACGTGAACAATTTTTTATTGTTGGAATAACTCTTAAGAATGCTCTATACTTAAGAAATAATTGGTCGCAATAAAGCTCGACTTCCCGTCGCGCACGCAAAAAGTTATTTAATGACCAACAAGTACATTAATTTTCGCACGAATTCAAAAGTGCGAATCACGTAGTTCCGCACTCCCGATCAAACGTCCCCTTATTTTACTCGCCATCAATCACCAATCCTCGGATAAGGAGACAGAAATCGATAAGAAAACGCACCTCGTCACATTTTCATTTCTGCCACCTGTATGGTGGTCGATAAGCCCTTGATTGAAAACAAATGTCGACCGTAGATGTCAAACACGGAGCCGAGAAAAGGGGTTCAAAGAAGAGCGATTACATACCCATAATTTAAATCTAAATGATTACGTTCGGTCGTGGTACGGGGACCTATAAGAGCTGGGTTCGATCCGAACGACCTGTTCTTATGTGTGTGTCATTGGGGGAGGGTATCAGGAGAGAATTACATAGCCGAAGACTTCATTAAAGTTCCAATGCACTGCCCAAGTTTAATAAATTAATTAAAGTAGCGCGTGATCTTATTCAAGATTTTTGCCGTTACGTTATACCGTTACGTTGGAACGCGTATGTCGGTTGCACGAATGAAACGATTAACGTCACTATAATTTCTCCGTAATTACAATATCATATCGCAAGAACGAAGTCTCCGCGAAAGAGCTGATTAACTCGTTGACATGTTTTTTAAGTTTCATGAATTAATTGGAGCGGCGTGTTACGTAATTAGATGTTTTCCTAGTTATTTTCGTGAAAGTACGACAGGGGTTACCCGATCCCAAGTAGAGTAGAGCAGAACGATCGCGATGCTGGAAATCGGAAACACGGCCGGATCGGAAAGGAAGCAAGGATCGCTTGGGGTTGCTGAAGTAGCATGCAGTAGCAGCAGCTTCGGGACGGCTGGTGCAAGGCACGAGGCTGTGGTCCAGAACGAGAGCGTCAGAATTAGAAGGAGAGGGTGAGCGAGTAGCGGCGGGGAGAGAGGTCGGAAAAGGGAGTTGCAGCGCGGACCTTTGGAGGTGTGCTCGGAAAAATGAAGGTGATGGAACAGAAGGTGGGCAAGGTGGAGCAAGAGGAGAACGAGGAGGAAAAGGAAGAGGAGGAGAAGCTGGAGGAGGCAGAGGAAGAGGAGGCGGAGAATCCAGAGGATGAGGTGGACAGGGTGGTGTATGACGTCACGTTGCTAAAGCGACGCGGCAACGCTGAGCGTCTGCGTGGGTCGGTGGGTGTCTGGGCCGAGATCAATAGCGCACCAGCAACCAGGTAGTCGGTGTGAGTGGCTCTAGGCCTCTCGACAACGCCAGTCCAGAAGACGATCCTCCCGAGGTAGGACGTTTTCCCAGCTCGTCGACGGAGTGGTAGCGGAGGCACCATGCAAGCTTCGCCACATCGCAGACCCACCATTGCCTAGGCCCTTCAGTATCTCCAGGTAAGCGCGCGACCCTCCCTTACTGGCAGAGCTTGCGGATGCTGAGCCGTCGTGCGGCTGCTTAATTGGGTCCCGCGGTTTCCTCTGTTATTTTTTTTTCTTCTTCTACCGAACCCCACGACCTCGATCGTCTTGAAGTGCCCGAGTTTTCGAGTAGGCGAAGAACGTCGGTACGGGGATCTTCGACTTAAAGTATCGAATGTCCGGCGACGACGGCCTCTTTATCCGAGATAAAAGAGAATAGGTTGCTATCGGTGAGTGACAGAGCACTTAGGGGGTGGTTTGATGTTTGCGTGTGGGTGAATGAGATAAATATATGTATAGCTGGATATGCATGGAGATCTAGAGGGATGGAGAGAGACAGAGAGGGAGAGAGAGAGAGCAATGTGTTTATCGGGCGTCTTTGTAAGAGTGAAAGAATGAACGAGGGGATGAGAATTGAAGAATGGGCGATAGAAGAAAGTAGGGGCAAGTTCAACTATAGGTAGTCGCGAATAAGGTGGAGAGGCCAAAGCGTGAAAAGTAGATGCAACTGGGAGCGGTGTAACCCTGGATGCAGGGTAGAGAGATGGTGGATGAGCCAGAGAAAGAGAAAGAGAGAGAGAGAGAGAGAGAGAGAGAGAGAAGGATGAAAAGGGGCTGACTCGGTACCGAGCACTAGAACTCCGTACGATATGAAATTTCGATCTTGACGAACGAGCTTGTTCGCCCGTCCGTCCATCCGTCCGGTGCCCGCCCGTTCGGCTCGTCAGCGTCACGTAACGAGCTGATCTGCCTATACGCGAATTTTACTTGGGCATGAAAATCATATGAAAACCCTAAGTGATTTTCCGATGCAACCGTCGATACGAGATAAAAGTTTTAATGAAACGGGAGGCTTTTCAGAGGTCTGATTGATAATTTTTCATTACCGAAACACGCCCTGTCCTGGGACATATCCGGTCAGTTGGTGGGTGTCGTTACACTTTTGTGATCGCTTTTGTGACTTTTTTCAATAAAAGAAAACAATCGAGTGGTAATTTTTGCAAGTTTTCATTAAAGTAGTAGTGTTGTACTGATATAACGTAAATTTCCAATGTGATGTAGGAAAGTTGACCTGATCCTTCTTCAGGGTAATAAAGAGTTGGGTCCGTGTCGTTAGTGACAAGTTCTTCTGCAAATAAAAGTCAATAATCGAATCCGATCTAACAGTATCGACAAAACGCACTTATCAGGAACGAGCGTTGACAAATCAGCGCAGACGTTTGGGAAAGGCGAAATAGCAGCGTCGACATAGCACGACAGGTGTGATTTTCGGCATTCGAGTCCCTGTGCGTCGTAAATGAATGTAAAACGCGGGAAATCGATGTCCGAAAAGTTTGCCATGTGGAGTGCCGAAATCGGGTTACTCATTTGTCCAGGAAAAATCCCGGAGGCCACCATGTTTTCATGCACACGACACCGACCGACCGATATATAAAGCGAAGCGGGAACGCTGATATGGACAATGTGTAAATATAGGGGATGGGTCGAGTGCAACGACTGGTCAGGAGAATAGCGATTGCCCCCGATAACACGAAGGATTTTGTAATACGAGTCTTAATCCATCGGGAAAGCACGATATTTTCAAAATGATAAGCGTGTAGGCAAATCACCGTGGGGCGTGTTGCGTCTGTACCTGAGGGACGCGGGCTCGTCCGGGAGATTTCTCGCCGAGATGAAATGACAACGGGGTGGCTGAACTCCCACTTATCAGAATTGCTCGATCTGATTTATCGATCGGTTACGGAGGTGTCAGGTGAAAATTACCTGTTCGGTTCTGATTCGTGATAATCTGCAATTACTCCCCGTGACGAACTGCACCTATATACCGACGACACGCAGCTCAGTAATTGCCGTGTCAACGCCCGTTATTCTGTTTCGATGATTTTATATACATTCAATTTTTCGTAAAGGAGCAATGTTGGATTACTATACCAATCCTCGTAATCAATGTTGGATTACTACCAATCCATGAAATTCAGGATAGATATTTTGTAGAGACATTCACCCCATTATTTCTATCAATCATTTCCGCACGTATCGTCAACAGTTTCTCCCACATCGTATACGGGATATTGCACGGATAAGGATATCACTTACATCCATCAATTGGGACCACATTTAATTATGAACGTAATTAGATATCTTTTATCTTCACCACAATCAAGGGTGACCAGTGTATATACAAACCAATCAAATGTCTACATTCAAAACTCACCCGGGTGCGAAATTTTGGCTTCGGGTTTATCAACAGACTAAAGTAATCCGAAACACTGTATTTAATCGAAGAGGTTATAGGTCAAAGAAAGGCGTGACTGTTTTCTAGAGGCGTAAATGTTTTCAATGTTAACATCGCAACCGTGCGTTATCTGCATGATCGTTTTATTGTAGATGGGCAGATTAGACTAAGCGATTCCAAGTTTTTACGGGTTTAGCTGATAGGAGATATTTTTTCAAAAAAAAAAGACTGCAGTCTAATGATATAATCATTAATTTAGACTAGAATTTTTGTATCTATCACTGAGCTGATTTATCCATTTGTTAATAAAAATATGACGAGCACAGAAATGGTACATTTTTTCACGAAACCTTCGACTACGTTTCTTGAACGTTTAATAAGAAGTCATTGTCATTTTTAGCTTGCCATTGACTGAATCAGAAAACCCACAGAGGTTTCGGTACAGCTATTGTAAAAACGCGTAAACTTTTTAATGTTTCATTGTAACGTGTCTGAGATAGTACATTCACCTTTTCCAAAACGTCACTGAAATGTTTATGAGCCGAAAATTGAAACGTCAGATGGATGCAATGAAAAGTTTTAGTAACGTTTCTAAAACCGGAAAATATTTAGAAGGTTAATTTATAAAAAAAATGTCTCTAATTTGAGCATGACCGAATATATCGTGATTATTTTACGACTCTTCGAAAAAGCGTTTTCGTTAGGACTCATCATACAAGCTTCACTATAAAATTACCATTATCCGGTGAAACTTGCTAGAAAAGACGTGTAGATGGGGAAACGCTACAGATTTAATTTATAAAAATTTATAAAAATTTATAAAAATTTTCAAAAATTTACAAAAATATATACAAGGTTTGAGCTGCATATTTATGGCAATCTTGACTACATCATTTTCATATGCTTAAGACTTAGTAAACATTTTGGTAACCTATAAACTTTTTTTTAGTTTTACATTTTAATGTCAAAATTTCTTTCATCCATATAAAATATAATTTCCGCATGTTATTAAAAAAAAAGTTTCGTTACTCGAACGATTACGATTACGTTACTCGAATGTACTATTATTGCATAAACATATATAGGAGCTTAAGTTCAATTATTAAGTCTGCTCTAAACATTTTTGAAGAATTTAGTTTTTATTGCTGAATATTGTTTTTAATACGAAGCATTGACCTCGTATTTACTATAGCGCCTATTCATTAAAAAATGAGAAAATAATATTTTCTTCCGAAATTGGTTTCAGGAAATTGAAATTTTTCTAAAGGATGACGAATATTTCTCATATAGTCATTATAGTTTATGGCGAAATCATGAATTCCTCGTTTACAAAAGGAGAAAGGAATTCCACTAATCGAAAATGAAATTAAATGGATTCAGAATTTAAATCATTTCAATTATTCTATTGTTATTCTATGCATCTGAATTCTGTATTTGTCCATCAATTTTAATGATTTATTATTTTTTAATTTAAATCCATTTGAATGACTACATTTAACAATGTTTTAAATTTCTCATTTTTTCTCTTCATTCAACTGTTTTGCGAAGTATTCTCTACTTTTGAGATTTTCAAATTTGGTATTCAAGCGCAATATATTTGTTCCTTTTAAAATTGAAATGAAATGCTTTCATGCTTTAGATAAATTATTTGTAGATTTGAAAAAATGCGCAATGTACATTTTTGTACGTACAAAAATAATGATTCAAAAATGACGAAATGATTGTATTTATGTAAATGGTAAATAACACGTAATTTTATTAGTGAAAACTTAATTGTTAGATTCTAAATGTATTCAAATATTTTGGCGAGCAATAATATTAATTATTACTAATTTTTATCATGCACTGCCTCTGCAGCGTTTGAATTACAACCTACTTAAAATAAGTTGGTTTCAAAATCGATTAAAAGACGACCTCGATTGCTCTCGTAAATCACTGAGCTAAAGAAAGGGTCATAAATTATGTAGTGATGATGAGTGAACAAAAAATTCTGTACATAATTTGAAATAAAAATTGTTGAGACATCTCATGAGTCACGGTCTGAAAGTATTTGACCTAACTTTTTGATCATAACTTCGTCTTTCTCAAAACTTACTTTTTAACACTGTAGTTGACGTGATAAAATCTTAAACTGTAAATCATTCGATTTAAAGTTTCAAGTGAATTTTAAAAGAACTCATTTATGCTTTTTGTGCATTCCGAAGCGGAGAGATCCCCTTATGAATGCAGTGATTTTCTAACAGACATTTATTATAAAATAGACAAAAATGAAGTTTTATACGTAATTATATATGATACATAAATAAATAAATAACATAAGAAATTATGAATACAATTACTCTGATTTTGCAAAACATTCCATATAATATTATAATATTAAGTCAATGTTGGTATATAGTTTGTATATATTTTTCTCTTAAATTCTTTGTCACGTAAAACCGCAGATATGAAGGATGAATATTGTCCGGTTTGTCGATGTGCTTGAATGTACTGGTTCTATATAGACTAAACAAGGTTGTTGAAAACTCGCTTTTCCGCAAAATGATACAACCGAAGGTTTCTTTCACGATTGACATGCGATCTGAATTGAAATGTAACTCTGTCAATTGATTGCAAGAAAACCGCGAAGAAAGTAATTTAATCAATTCCGCATCCATTGAACCAATTTTCAAAGACAAAATATATGAATTCAGTTCAAAATTTCATGATTTAAAAATAAATTTATCAAATTCCCTATAGAATGTGTGTGAAATTTACTTTTTCTTAAATTCGTCTATTAATCAAACATATACAACGACGGAGATATTACAAATTAAAAAACAAAATTACACAGTTTTAACTGATGTTAAATGTACGCAGTTCAACAATGACAAAAAAAATGGCACAAAAATTAAGTTTTCAGGATTATGACAATAAGAGATCTGAATCGAATCGCGAAATTCCGCCATTACTTTTGGACTTTACGTTTTCGGAATGTTAATAAATAATATATAATCCTCGAATTTGTTGAATTATTTTTGGAATGAACTTTATGGCGTACTAAGTAATTAAGGTAAATACTCTACTGACCTAACGAAATATCGAATGGATCGTTGAAAATAAAATCGGTAACAGTTTTAATTAATAAAATTTATTATATATAATAAAATTTCAAAATTGTTATAATGGTTCAATTAAACTCTCCGCGGAGATAATTAAGTGAAAATGAATTTCTTTAAAATGATTTATGACTTTGAATAATTTAAGAAGAAATCGATAATAAAATGATTTTTCAAAATTTTCGTTTGAATTAAATAATTCAAAATGGCGGATCAAAAATGGTAGATTTTCTACAGTATTATATGCAATAACTTTTATATGTAAGTATGTTGACATATATATATATATATATATGTTAAATATATGCATCGCAACTCTTTTATCGATTTTACTTCCACCTTATTCACATTCGCATTTTGAAATTCGAGGGCGGACGAATTGTATGTGAAGAATGCACCTGCTGCTAATGCTTGTGGGAAACAAATTGCAGTTCAACCTAGAAATGGTTGTCATAAAGTCGACACACACATATATATATATATATATATGTACATATATATATATATTATACTATAATAAGGAAGAGATGAATTTAAATAACTTTTTGAAATTACTGAATTTAACGATAACATGAAAGTATAACACTTGATCGTAGAATATACAAAGAATCATCGCTTATGAAAAAAAAAGAAACAGATATCGAAAATGACAATGAAAAAATACTCGACAAATTTGCAAACTTAAATGCATATTATAATAAGTGCACATGGCAACAAGTGCACATTAATTCTTCAATATTTCCATATAGAAGACAGTGCTAAATGTAGTGATTTTAAAACTACAATAAAAAAGTAAAGAAAAGTATGATATGAACCTCGATTAAAATCGATAAATATACTGATAAATATAATAAAATTGCCAAAAAAAGTATGATAAAAGTCTCTAATAATCGAAAAATGCGGTGATCAGTATTCAAAATTTCCTGGAACTCCTTGAAAAATTGAATTTCAAGAATGATCCATTGGAAGTTTCGAAAGCAATTTTCCTAGACGCATCCAATACTTTGGGTCAGTGATTCGAAACTTTTGCCATTTCAGAAATGTTGCTTCGAGGTTTACGCATGAGATTTTGAAGTTGATCGAAAGGAAATGAGAATAATAGGAAAATTCACTATTGAAAAACCCTGCTTCATCATCGAAGAGAGATAGCGTAATCGGAACTTTTTTTATCGCAAGTCATTATGTAACGACAATTCTCAAGTTACTATTATATAAACGTTATACCCTTGCTGTTCCGGTTTATGTGAGTTCGAAACTATATACTATTATTATTATTATATCATATAAAAATCTCGAAGGTGTGCATTATCGCCTTATGTCACAGTAGAATTAAAAAAAAATCGATTTTCTTTATCGTTGCTTTAAAGTGTCAAGAATTAGATGGATGTAGTTCTGTATAGGGAAAATAACTGTTTAAATATATATAAAAAAACAAATGTTTAACAGTAGGCGCGTCTTATGTCTCTACTGTTGCATAAGTCCTTATAATGTAATGTATGAACTGTTAAAAACTGTTCCAAGGACTGATAGTCACAAAAGGAACATTTTTTTAAAATGAAAATAAAAGACGTCCCTTCTTGAAATTCAACGAAACAGGAATTCGGTTAATAGAAATGGAAATAATGAGTAACGAGGTGATTACACTGAAAGTACTAGTTTCAGCGAAAATTGTGACAGATTTTATCCGGGAACGGAGGATCGTATTTTCCGGTAACCCCTTTGACACCGATCATCCTGTACAACGTCACTTGTCGCGAGGGACAGGCAGATATTTGATCCAGGACGTCGTAATCTGACAAGCTGGCGGTAATAATTACATTACTCGGAGATGGCTACGGTGATTAGTTCAATCGAATAGGATTCGACCAATAATGAGCCCTTATTATACCACCAGCATTGAAGTTACATGGCCATGCGGTTTATATATGTAATTCTACGTTACTTTTTTTTCTTTGATTTTGGCTCCATTATACGTCTTTACTGGGGAATTGTCGGCTGAATTGGTTTTCTTCTTAAATAGATGGTTGTTTACACTGAGAACTTATCCTTTCTTAGTGAAAGCGGTTCGCTTTACTGAAAGTCGTGGACTGTATTTTTAGAAAGAGAAGAAATGTTTATCCATCACGTTCCGTTGAGATATTAGATTGTCATTACGGCTTCGTTTATTAATCTGTAGCAAAATTATCAACAATATTATAGGCCATTATAAAAAAATATAGGCCAAAACGTGCCGGCAGGATTACCATAATTGTTTCTTTGTCATTCTCGATTGAAAGACCCTGGATAGGTACTACTAGAATAACCCACACTACTAGGGCGATTTAATATTTGTGAAGAACACTGATGATAAGTATGATTGCTCCAACTCTTTTTGTTATGATTTCTACTTTGTAATTTATCATTTTCTTTTCTTGTATTCTCTTGGGATCTCGTGATTCTTGTCATTATTCTCATCTTCGAAGTGAGAACAAAGAAAAGCTCCCATCGATGCTTTTCTCATGTTCATCCTCTGTAATATGCAACTAGGATTTCCTTTCCAATTCTTCCACGCGTCGTTCGTTTTTTTTCCGGACTTTTCTCAGAACTCTGCCTGGTACTTTTAAAGCTTAGTTTTTATAATCTTTTTAAGTGTGTTTGCAAAGATTTTTCTTTTTTTGTCATTCACGTTTAAACCTTAATGGCGAAGATGTATCATACGATATCGGTTTACGCAGTAGGTAACCTTTATTGGTTTTTCAAAATTATCCAACATTTTATCTCGATGCTTTTTTGCCAATATCTTCCGGACATCTTCGTTTTGTTGTAGGTATCGTGTATAACTTTCCGTGTCGTGTAATTAAATTTTATAGGTTAATAAAGCTTGGGCTTATATAAGTCAGAGTGCCCCTTTTAATCGCCTGCAATGTTCTAGTAGGTTTGGAATTTACTATTTAAATACTTTGCCTTTATTCCGAGTAATTATTTTCTTTCGCCGTTTGGAAGCTTACCTAGTGCAACGATTCAGAGTTTTTTTTTTTGTAATTAAACGTGTTGATATAAAACTAACTTTATATGTTTTTTTTCTATTTTTTTTTAATCTGAAAAAATGCGTTTTTTTTAATCCGACTCGTATATTTTTTCTATTTATTTTCGGCTTTATATTAATGAAAAGTTTGAATTGTGCAACGTTTCATGAAAATAGCACCAAGAATCCGCGTTACAATTCGTCCAATTAAGTTTGACACATCAAAAGAAGGCTGCAACGTAATTTTGTTTCAAAATTTTTATGTCCTAAAGAAACATACCCTAATAGGTATATGCACTTTGTTACTTTATGAAACGTTTTACATAACACGTTTCGAGAATGTAATTTACTACAAACTCACAGGAACGTTTCTTAAAAAACGTCATAATTTGAACAAGAAAGTTTCTCACTTTTGCAACTACAAATCTTGGAAATGTCACGAAATATTCACATGTAATTTTTTAGATAAGGTTTCAAGTATGACGTTTCGTTGACATTATTTCTAAGACCTTGTGAAAGGGTATAAGCTAAGCGCTAGGTGGCGTGCAAAGTCAAAAATGAGAAAGTTGCACGGATGCAGTGAGACGTTCGGGTAAGTGTCTTAAATGTTAACTATATGAAATGTAGACGGATAAAGAGAATGGAAGGAACTATTGTACTTACATAACCTGTAGGCACCTACATTAGAGTTAATTGCGAGACCATCCCAGGTAGAAATTTAATCATCATTTTCACCCACATGATCATTTTCATCCGCATCATCATTTTCGTTTGCAAATACGTTATCAGGAAATCGTGAAAATTAGGTTGGGAAAATTCTCTGTCACTTTCATCACATGAATCATTTACATTTTTATGTATCAATTCTTTTTCCAATTTTTTTCGAGCCCGATACTTTCCTAAGGAAACTGGATGCCTTTAAAAGTCTATCACACATTTTAACACTTTTATTTCAGTTACAATATGCACATTAAATTAAATAATTCCAATCATTTTTCCTCGAGTGGCCCCAGCTTAATCCAAGACAAAAACATAACGAATGTATTGTAATAAAAGCCTGGAAAACGAGTTGGAAAATTTCTCAACTTCATCCAAACTCAGTCCAGATGTTCCAAGCTAATATTTTACGATAGAGTCCGGAAAACATCCTGGAAAATTTCAGGGAAAAATACAGATCCCACCCAGAACAGATATGTTCGGGGAAAACCGATGCCAATTTCTACCTGGGATAATGTGCTAAAAAGCTTTTATCGAAAACTTCTCTTTTCAGGCATGTCAGTATAGCATCATTAATCTACATATATATAAGTTCTCATATTCCCTGAATGCAAGTGCCTTCCGTTATAATGCGCAACATTATTATAAGAGTCATCGTGTTCATTTCTTATTTTCCGAGGTCTGCAATTCGACGCCACAAATTATTCAATTCAATTATCGCGAGAAACAAAAAGCTCGGGCGAGAGAAAAATTCAGATTTTCGCTCCGAGAAATTAAGAGTGTAAACCTATATCAGCGATTCGTGTAGCGTGAATCAGCTCGGAGTATATATATACGTCCCGCCTGTAAAGCTAAGGAGTGGAGATTCGCTGGGAAAGTTTCTCGGTACAAAGTTTTTCAATAAGAAAACAATCGGAGGGAATAGTAAAGAGTAAAGGGATGGTCTCTCTCTCTCTCTCACACTACTTATAAAGAAGAGTAAAAGCGATGCTCGAGAGCTGTACACGCGCACTGTATATTGGAAGATTTTGAGAGTCAACTCGGTAACATTGGCGTATCGTTGAAAGCTTTCGCGATGAGCTTGGCACCGTTCCGGCGTATAAGTGAAAATCCCGGGGCTTGCGCACTGAGCAACGATTACCCAGGTCTGTGCTAATTGAAAGGAGAAAAGGGCAGCTGCGACTCTATGCCAGAAATCTATCTCGGTCAAATACCGTTGAAACAAGGGGCGATAAAAAACAAAGTGTCAGCTTCGACCCGGAGTGCGCTACCCTCCGTCAGGGCTACATTATATCCCTTTCCCACTCTCTCTCTCTCTCACACTTCTTTACAGTAAATACCCTTCCAGTCATTCCTTCGTGTAATAATACGATTGAGCGCTCGAAAAGTTTTTCAATATATACCTTACTGGAAGGAATAGTTATGACCATCGCTCTTTATTACCCGATCATCACTTTTCTACATACAACTACATAATCCATCATAGCCAAATATCCCTAGTGATTTATGAAGCTGCTTCTTGTTAGTCTAGTTACAAGCTACCATTCGCAATGATTAACAATGATCAAATTACTGCGTAGCATTTGATTATGTTCGGTTCTGTTGAGCTCTAAGCTGCTAAAGATCTTGAAACTGAACTTTTGTCCATCATACGAGATGGATAAAGATGATGCCAATAATTATGATACAAACACGCGAAGAAGAAACGACGAGTGTTGACGTTACATTTAGACAATACCTATTTGAATTCTGGTATTAGTTCTTTCAATAATCGAGATGAAATCTTTTTTTTTTTTTCTTCTTAATTTTCAAACAACACAACCCGAGCTGACTAGTTGTCCCTCACTCTCCCTGACATCCTCTCCAGCGCGATACCGCATCGGCTTAGCAGTCTTTGGATAAAACGATTTTAGGCATTAATGGTTTGGGTGCGGCGTATGCACTCTGCGTACTGGAATTTGCTCCAGGCTTCGATTTAATATCAGATACACTATAAATGTAATTATATCTGCTTTCAGGCCGTCGCAATGTGGCCTGGAGCGCTGCTGGTGATAGTGGTACTGGGAGTCCTGCTGCAGCCGGCAAGGTGAGTTTTCCTCGTTGTTCGATATGCGTGCTTTCGCGATAAGGGTAGACGACGAGGATGGCAATCGAAACGACGCGCTGCTTATCGGTTGCAATACGTGACGTCACCTATTATAAACTTGATCATGAAAGGCGCCTATACGCGAATGATTCACGAATAAGTTTTACACGTAGCGCATCGCGGCTAATTTTTCTTTCGCGAATTATTATCGGTGCATAGCGATCGATTTGAACAGTTTCATCAGAGTCGGACGGCAAACTTAATTTTCTGCAGTTTCCGGAGTCTTGCACGTCACGTACGTCTTAGCAACTGGATGAGGAAATAATGCATAGTGCCGGAACTCTGGGGGGTAATGATTTAATAACACTTGGCCTGAACCCATGCGATCGACATAGGTGTACCGAGACCGCGAAGTTGCTTTAATGAAGGCATTTTCTTGTTTGCGAAACGCACAGAATGAAGTCGTTGACGAGGTCTTGAACTCTCGACTCCCGTGTCTTTTCACCTCTTAACGATCGTAAGAATGTACATACTCGCATCAACAAGCTGTGCTGCTGGTGGATATTATCAGCCTAAGATTGTCTTATTCGGATCATTCCTACCTAACTTGCGTCAAAAAGAATTTATATTAGAATTGTCACAATCGAATCTAATAATAACAATAATAAATCGAAATCTAAAAGTAATTTTAATTGTATTATTTCTTTTAATCAATTGTATCGTTTGCGTTTTTGGTTTTATACCTGTCCAGTTTTTCGAGTCTTTGTCCCGTCTTATATTTCCTCTGCGTTCCTTTGAGATTTAGTTTCAAATTTGTACTATACTCGTATAGGTTACTTAACGCCCATTGTCTTTCGAGTAACCAATCTCAGTTCATTGTTATTGACTGACCAATGTTTAGCTATGTGCCAATCAAAGCTAACGCTGGCCATTGTCGCAGTAACGAAAGAAATATTTTCCAAATGGGAGGTACCTTTTATCTTTGGTCTGTATCCAACAACAAACATTCTATCCTTGCCTGCTGAAGCGCACTATAACGTTTACGAAACCTGCTGGGCAGAAAAAAAACAATCTGCAATCGTTTTGTGGCAGTATATGCGTACTTGGAAACAAAAGCTTGAAGGGTCATAGGAGGAATTGATTCTATAAAGATGCAGCAATAACTCAAAAGCATAAATCATGAGATAAGGACAGTTCGAAATAGCATATAAGTTTGAGATGGTAATAAATATATACTTTCAAGAGTTTCAAGTGATGAGTCTCTGGTCAGACGGCATTAGGTGGATGATAAGGTGGTGCGGGGCTCGTAGACTGACGGAACGTCGAATTATTAGAAATTAGATGTCATAAGACATGAGGACAATGGGGACTAAATGCAGGCTATCAAAAGGCTTCGAAGTTCCGGCTTTTATTATTCATTTGTTTATTTCGGTGCAAGAGATGAAACATCGTAAGTCAAAATTAGCAGATTCAAAATATGTCAATCAAGATTATTTATAAATATAAAATTAAGATTAATCCATCGCATTAATCTTGATTTTATAATCAGAAATTGATCTACACATGCTTATTTTAGAACTTTCGATTTTTTTTTATTTTATTTTTTTTATTTTTTTTTTTTATAAATTTTTATAGATTTTATAGATTTTATAGAAGAAAAAAATTTATAAATATATAAATAGAAATTTTATAAATTTATAAATAAAAAAAAAATATAAATAAATATAAAATATATTTATATTTTAGAACAAATCGATGTGAAGGACGAAAATAAAGAATAAATTATATAGGAACGATAGAACGATGAACCAGCATGGATTGTGCGTTTTTGTAAAATACTGCAGCTTGTCGTGGATTGTAAAAACCCATGAGCAAGAAGATTAAACAAAGACATATAAAGAGCTTTTAAGAGTCTAAGAAACTCCAGAGGTCGAAAAATAGGCCTTTTTGTGATTTTTATTGTAGGAAAAAGTATAACATAAATCGACCTTATAAAAAACGGAGTTTTTATTGTACAAATATATGATCGATCGTATAAAATAATTTTTGTTTCATTTATTTCAAAATGACGGATGTGCAACGTTTCTGTGATAACGTCTCGTCAGTGTTTGAAAGATCCACTGCCAAAACTAACAGGTCCTGTAAATTGTTAATTATGGTGAGTCACCAATTTTTCATTGTTGTACATCACAATACCTATAGAGAAGTACCTAAAGAATTTTATCTTATTATTAACAATACCAATTATTTCATCTAAATTAAATGTATTGAATTTCATAAGCACTTAATAGCCCCAGCAGAAGAATTTCTATTGATTTCTTAAATTGACAATTTACATGTATATTTATATGTATATATAACACAGTTCATATGTAAGGTGTCCAATAATTGGTATAAAACTGTTTTCATTCCTGACAAAGTCATCGTGCAAAGTTATAAAATAGCAGGAGTTGAAGGAGAATTCAAAATCAAATTATTTCACGCGTTTACTGCCATTTAATCATTTGCAATTGGTTTGCACGGGTGATTGAAAAAAAGGACAGACTACAGAGTAGAATACGCCAATTTTTTTCTGTTTTAAACCGATATATTTTCATTTAGTCTCTGATCAATGTCCATTTGTTAAAAAAAAGCCGTATAAATATTTGACAAAAGATGAACGTTTATATCGATTGGAGTTATATGTATATATGGATTGGATATAAATCCGCAAGTGTTTGACGTGGAATCGAGCGCATGTCAGATTTTAAAAAAGCTCACCTATAAATAAAAATTCCTATTTGTACGAGTAAATCGAATCGTGTGCTTTATTGTTGAATTTTATGCGCCCAGGTAACACAAGTGGAAATAAGAAATACGCCCGGAGATTTATCATATAAATCGCGGTATATGGTGAAGAGCTCATAAATTATAGAATCCCATAAAACAATTCTTTTTATTCACTTTTCTATTGTATTCTTACGTTTCGCGAATTTACATTTTCAAAAGCATTGCCGATATTTCAACGACCTGAAAATGCACGATCATTTGCATATGAATTATACGAATTATGCTGATATAGTAAAATCTTCGATTGTATATTCATTTTATGTCCTAAATAACATAAAACTGCAAAATGCCTAGAGAGAATCCTTTTGTTGCCTTTGAGATTTATTGGCCACGAAATATATGTTCCTGAATGTTGTAGTTAAAAAAAAAATGAATTAAATTTATTACTCATTACGCAGATTTACAACAGGAATTTACAAAATCAATTGTCAGGACGCTGTAGAAAAAAAAAACATTAAATTGTATAATAAAAGGCCCTACAATACTGTTGAATAAATTTTGCCACTCGAGAATGTGGATGATCACAAATCTCAAACAAAGTTTCCAGTGCTTTTGAAAAAATGTTTTGTGCTTTACGATTACTCTCCTTTTGAATTTCATCAACATTTTCATTACCGATTTCTAGCGTAACACGTGATCCTGAAATTCGTTATTTTCACCTAAACGTCCAAAGTCACTTCATTCAACCCTTTCATGAGGGTTCAGTTTTGTAAATTTCCTTTCTGCTCGAGTCTAAGTAAATATTTCAACGAAACATTTCGACGAATGAGACTGTAATTTGAATGAGCAATTGCCGGCACAAATTTCCCCGGAAATCAGGATATAAAAGTTCTACTTTTAAAGCTTTATATAAGTGGCTTGAATTTATATGGATCAAGAATCGACGTAATTCAAAATCGATAAAAAAAAAACAAGGAAATCGAGAATCGTAAAATTTGAAGAAATCCTGAAATTTAACATTTTTCGTAATTTGACGCTGCAATTTCCCTATTCTTTTCCTTTCGCATTAGTGATTTTCACGAGAGTACTGTCCAATCATTTAGTATAAAAATAAGTATAAGAGGATATGAATTTATAATATTATTGACAGGAACTAAGGTATATATTTTGAATAAAACGAGCTATGTCAGGAAAACTTGATAAAGTCGGATTTCATGTAGTTTAAAAATAAATATCTATTTACTATTTCAATTTGTATTTAGTGAGCTTTTCAATGTACATTTTAGTTATATACGTGTACTGCGACAGTACATTATCGTCCGGAATCCATTTGTACATCGTAAATGTTGAGCCAAGTTTCATATGAATGTGTATATAAAGTACCTAAACCCGTGCATACATATAAAACGAGGTACGGAAATTACAAGGGACAATTGACGAAAACCAAAACTATATTTATAAATGTCATTAATGCGATGAAAATTGAAAAATACTATCGACATGTTTGATTAGAAAATGTAATATTAACGAACTTTGTTTTCGTATATAAAACATGATATTGTGAGAAAACACTATTGAAAAACGTAATAAATTTAAATAATAAAAGTTGTTGACAATTGAGTGAAATTAGAGCCACGTGCACAATAAAATATACACAGGTTAACGAAAGAAATTGAAAATACACGAATGTAAATTTTAACAAATGCAGGCAAATGACAAATTAAAAGAATAAAGCTATAGATAAACATGGCAAATCAAAAATAAAAATGGTAAAAAAACTAAGTTAAAATTACAGAAAAACAGATAAAATTGTGAAGATAAAAGGAAACAAGTAAAAGGATAGAAAGCAGATGCAAATGTAGGAAAAACATATTTCAAGCGTTACGATGGTTTCTAGAAAAATGTATAAACTCCGCGGCTATGTGCAAATTGTCGAAAACAATAAAAGAAATTTGAGAAAAATAAACGTTATGAAATCGTGGTGCTATTTAAAACTAAAAGTTTACTTCTTTCAATAAATAAATTGTAAAAGTACCCATGCAAAATTGACGACATTAAGAATAAATTTTTTATATAAATAAACTGAACACGTAAATAATAAAATCGACGAATATCGAGATCGTTCCGAAAGTTATTGGTAAAAACGTTCGTACTCCTGGTCAATAAAATTTGATTTAGTGACATCAGCAGAGATTCGAGTATGACTATTGTATCGTAGTTTGTAGTATTTTTCCATCACTCTCCATTTTTGAGATATCAGTCATTTTGTATATTCGATATATTCATTTCTTAAAGAATTTTTTGCCCTGTATATAATTACTTTCTGAATACTTGTGAATTTTTTCAGAAACAAAAAAATCCATTTTTAATGTTATCGCTGAATTTTGGAAGTAATTTGGAAGTAATTATGTGTGCAAAATGATATATGTATGCGAAGGAGGAATATGTCAAATATACAAAATGGCTGATTTGCCGAAAATGGAGGGTAATTTTACTGCGAACGAATTTGGATTTAAGCACGAAGAACAATGACAGAAAAGTGTGCTCTCATCTCTGGGTGCTTTTTCACACTTGGCCAGGGTCCTTGTTCGGAAGATATTTTCTATGACATTAGTCAGGGGAAAATAATAAGATCTGATACGTTCCACGGCGTTGAAAATGAAACATTCGCGTGTTTTTATTAAGGAGTAAATTTTGAATGCACGGGTAAGATTGCATCGTAATTTATATTATAGAATGTAGCGGGATAGTACATCATCGTCTGAAATCCGCTAGTGCAACGACGTCATAAATTTCTGGGCAAGTTTGACAAAAGCAGCAACTTGGTACCTCGAAATTTACGGAAACGTAATTATTTGGCTGATGCAATGAGCCTCAATTCAACTTGACTATGATTTGAGCATTAGTCATATAAATGAATATATGGTTCCTGATTACCAGGCGAATCCTTGTAAATCATCAAAAGACGCTATAATGCCGCTCATCTGCATACGAGGTAATTTCGCCCTCTCATGGTGTAGTTTCACACATCGCAGTACCGAAATAGGAACACCATTCGCATTAGGCTGCCTTAGTTAAGCACTCGCAGCTGGCACAGCTTGCTAGTAACTGTGCAGGCATAATTATAGTAATGTCTGAGATACGAGGGGCTCATGGTAACGGGGTTTCCCTGCGAGTATGTATATATATCGTGTCCTTACGGCTTTGCATGCAGGGAACTTTAGTTTCTAGCACTTGATTACGCACTCGAGGGAAAGTTGCGTCAAGTACATTTTATTTTATGTCTGGGTTTGCCATCTCGTAACGTGCACTCCCTATTATAAACGCGCTTTTTCTTCTTGCGCAGCCCACGGATTTTCGAGGCTTGACGCGGCTTTTTCGACAATCAGCATCTACTCTTAGAATTAAAATAAATTGTAACTAAGTTCCAGTTTTTCTGTTATGATTATAGCCGACACACAAAACGATGGTGAATACTAAACTTCTTAATAGAGCAATATGGATTACTTTAAGTAGAAATTCCAACAATATGACTGAATCCGTACATTTATATCATCTCTCAGGTTATTGTTTTGTTAAATTCTCGTAAATGAAGGTTTATTGTGTATATCTAGAAAATGACAATAAATTATACATAAATCATGCATAAATATTGTGGAAAGAAAGGTGTTTGTTTATACAAATTTTATCATATACATAAATAACAAAAATGATAATATCCGAGCTGCCTGTCAATCACATTGCGTTTCGTTCTATTAAAACGAATTTGATTGAACTTTTCGACCGCTGAATATAGTATGTCATCAACAATATAAGACCTGATTACACTTCCTTCCCATTTCTCGTGCGGATACTCGAAATAAGTCTGTATTCACAACAATTTTGCGAAACGAAATTCCAAATGGCTATTGATATATTTTTCAATTTTACCATGAGTTAAAATATCAACCTAACTTTTGTGGCCGTACAAGCAAGAAATCCATTTTACCAATAAAAATAACGCGCGAGCTATTGTTAACTTCCCCGGCATCTACGGAAGTTTACCTTAAAGTTTTATATGAAATGTTTGGACCACTTGACGGTCTTCTTTATATCATCTATTTTTATATATTTCATGAAAGCCCAGAAGTAGACATTCACAGAAGTTATTCGAAATAGATTGTAAACGAATCTTTTGTTTTTGTATAATTTGTATCAATTACATACGAAGGAAAAAAATTCGCGCTGTATTTTTTTTTCCGCAGCCACTCATCGATACTGTATAAGCAGCATATCTTGTTTCCGTTAATTATACATCGGCTAAACAACATCTAACATTTATTAAGTTTTCGTTTTTATGAAATTTGAACATTTCAGAAAATACGAATAACATTTATGGATTGTGCAGAACACAAACATAAAAAATGTCTGTAAAAATTCCTGTAAAAATTGCATTTGGATGTATTACGATTATACTAGTGATTTTTCGGAGTTCATTGCTCTCTTCCTGAGAAATGAGTTGGATATCCGCCAATTTCCGTATCATTTTCGCACATTGAACTTATAACTTTTTGAAGCAAAAATTTATTCCCGCGTTATATTTTTATACATATTTTATTGAATATTTTCGGCATCATTATACTTTAAACTTCTACGTTGATGATAATAATATTGTATACCTACATGCGTGAGACACCAATGATCTATGTGTATAAAAATTTTATGTGAACATCCGATAAATTTTTTGGTATAAGTCGGGATTGTTTTTCTGCTATAGAGAGACAGACTGAGAGAGAGAGAGAGAGAGAGAGAGAGAGAAGAAAATTTCATTTTTGAAAAGATGAAAAATCATAAAAGAATCATTTTAAAAATCTTTGTTATAATTTTTTTTATATTATATTTCTATTGTTTATTGATGTATAGTATCTATACGTTTTATAATTTTAGAATGTTTTTACATTATACAAATAAATTCGAACGTTTTCAAATTCTTTAACACTTATTGTTTTATTTGTTCAATGACCATATATATGGGATTATCATTTATTCATCAGACCATTTGTGTGGCATTCGATAAACAATAAAAGGTAATTAAGTTATTAAAATATTCACAACTTGTCAATTAAAGATTTATTCAAAAATCATATTGCCATATAAATAATTAAAATCAAAACTCACAGACGATGGATTCACAGTAATAATGTGATGAATATATGAACCCGAATGAGCATGATAAAAGCAAACGAACGTAAACGAAAATTGACGAGAAAAGTAATAGAGGCTTTTAAAAGGTCGAGAAAATTGATCTGAAAGCATAATGAAAGAGAAAAAAAATTGAAAACGGTGTGAATAGAGTAAAAAAAAAAGTTTATAAACAAAGATGATACCAGATTAAAAAGTGGCAAAAAGAAACAGGAAAGAAGATGACGGTTGATGAGCACTGAGAAAAAAGACGAAAGTAATAAAATCGATACATGCAAAAATAAAAATTAAGAAACTTTGACGAAAATTGAGAGAAAAATAAATACAGGTTTATAAAAATGACACAAAACACAAAAAGTAGAAAAAAAAACGTAAAAAAAACTAAACAAAAAACTGGAAAAAATGTTTCAAGCGGTGAACATAAAAAATAACTAATTAAATTTCAACAAAATGTAATTAAATTATACAGCATTTTACCTTAGTACAATTTACGAATTCCGTATTTAGACAGATCCATACAACTTATAGGTCATGAACCGTCCTGTTTCATATTTTATGTTGAATTTTAAGACAGTCCATTACGTCTGCATTTTCTTCGAGACATAATACTCTTGCTTAATATTTCTGTTTTTATTAATTGCAGAATTACCAAGTGTTCATAAATTTTAAGTAACTACTTTACAGCGAGTACTAAAAACTCTGTGTAACCTTTGCCATTTATTTTATTACTATGACTACGAAGCTCGTATGAAACATGCATACTTGTACTTATTCGCAAAATGGAAGTTATATCCATTTCGTTTCGTCTATTAAGTTTATTACATGAAAATGTTATAATTTGTGATATTACTGCAGAACATACTTGTGGATTTAGAAAACCAATTTAAACAACGTAATTACCAAAAATACGTCGTTATAATTACTTAAAAAATTTGTTTCTCTATAAAATGTAATAAAAATAATTTATCGTATATTAATGAACAATATCTAACTTTTCTTTTAAAAAGTCATTTTCTTTTGGTAAATTTTGTATTCTGAATAAAAACATCATATTTCTATATTTAACGAATTGCCGACAATATATGGAGTTCTTTCTTATATTTCATTTTCTTAAATTTATTCTTAAAAAAGTGACATTTTTAAAAATTACTTTTGTAATTAGATAGCAAAATAATTATAACGAAATAGAAAAAAATATATATTTATTTTAGCTTGAAAATACAGTCGATTATTCTGTCTATTGGTCTATTAACAACGCGCAACGTTCATAATAAAACATACCTTTTTATATTGTATATATATGTACACATATACATGCACAGCCGACGTATTACACAGGCTCATGTCATTCATTACCTTTGCTCTCCTCTTTATTAATTTACATGCCTGATAAGTCCGCTCTCGAGCGTGGATATTCTCAATTGCTCTTATTAATGAAATCATTTAATAACGATATAAATTTAAAAGTTCGTTTTATATACCAACGAAGTTATATACGAGCTGTTTAAAAGCTAAATATTTTATGTTACCTGTTCGTCGTTAATCAATATTCACGCGTTGTCGTTATTTGTCACAAATATGTTTGATCGTTTATTGAGAAATGTTCATTTAATTTTTTCTAGATTTTTTGTTAATTCTGATTAGTTTTAAATTGTTTTTTATTTATATTGCTCGAAATTTATTGATGTTTTTATATATTTGTCTGGATGTACTCAATTTTGTCATATTCGTTATTGATACGCGTTTCATTGCCTTTATTTAGATTTTTAAATGTATTCATTAATTTTGAACTAATTGGAATTCAACAAATTGTACAAATAAGTATTATAAGCTATACGAAGGATAAATGTGTCGTCCTCATTTACTTAAATGCAAATATATATGACATATATGTATAATGTTGATATGATATTGTCTGCGACAGAATATGACTTTACTTCTTCAAAATTTCTTGATAATACAAAATGACTCCTTAGAAGTCATTTTTATCGTTGATATATATATATATATATATATATATATATTTTTTTTTTTAAGTAAAAATAAGGCATACGGGAGAAGGTACAATTTTATACTTACAATTGCAGGTACGATTGATTTAAAGAAAACGAATGAAGAATTAAAATTGTATATATATGAATGTAATGAACCCGCATTTAACATAAAATGAAAATGGGTTTGAGAGATAATATAGATAAAGGTAAAAGACAAGAACCACGTATTTTCAATTACAAATATCTTGACTTTATTATATCAACCATAATTGCGATGGTGTAATTAGCACAATTTGTATTCTGCCTTTGCCCACGGTTTTGCAGATAAGGAACTTTCCAAATGAATAAAGTGTCAGTGTAAACGTACATAATTCAAAAGAATGTATAGCGTAGTCAGTTAAATTAATACATTAAAAAAATACGTTTTATAATTATTATAACATCGTACAGACGATTGAAGGCGATTCATATAATTGCATGATTGATGGCGTTAATGCTACAATATAACTATGTTTTAAAACGAAATTCAATTTTTAATCTCAAAATCGGACACATTGCATGCTAATTATAATTACAATAATAAATTTAGATTTTTTGTGGTTAATGATTTCAATGCTCAGTCAACGATTTTACATAAAAAACGGATGAGGACATCATTATGAAATAAAAGTTTTGCGTTCGCGGACCATAAACTTTAAAACGTACAGGCGGAAAAATTGAATTTCAAAATCTGGGGACAAATTTTTTCTGAAAATGTGTTTATTACAATTATTGCGGCCGCAGATCACGGATCTACTGTCAAATTTCCGGATTTCAAAATGGAGGATCCAGTATGTCGGACGAATATTTTCAAAATGTTAAAAATTTTTTTTTTAATTCTCAAGATGCAATATCATACAAGTAAAAACAACTGCGTATATTATTGCATGCAATTTTGTACACATTTCCACTTCGAAGAGTACCTTGCAATATATAACAACTACATTGATATTTTACTGTTTATTTTAAAAAGGTTGTTTATACAACTGAATATAATTGTATGGAGGTGCGTATACAAATATGTACAATTGCATAGAATTATGTACAGTTCCGTAACATATAAGATTTTCAAACTAATGTTATATTTTGAATCGTTATTTAAAACATTTTTTTTCGACCATATTTCATCCGCCATCTTGAATTTCGGTGAATTTAACAAGAGATTCGTGATCAGAGACCTAAAAATTTATAATAAATACATTTGTAAAATAAATTTGTAAATTTAAATCTTTATATACGCATGGAATGATAAGTTCAAATTCTTTCAACGTTCATAACGACTATCAGAATTGGCAGCCGAAAACTGAATAAAATCGTCCGTTTAGGATTTAATGGTATAATATGCTTAATTTATTATACCAAAAATAACGTGATTTCTTGTGAGGACTTAATTCAGCTACGCGGAAAAGAAATTCTACGACATAAAACATAATCAAAAAATTCAGACCTCTTTTAATAATGTTTTGTCAACTTTTGCAAAGTACTTGGGATGTTTGGATATAAGTGTTTATTTTAGTCATGAAAAAGGTAATTACGAAGATTTGTTTTCAGGAACGTTGAAAATACGAGAATATAGAAACTTTTTTAATAAGTGATATATGTCCTTCAATTTAGTCCATCATATATTAAATTTATGAGAGTGATATTTCCTGAAGAATACAACTATATTAATTTTGTTGTACGCGAATAAAATTTATTACGTTTTTTCTTTACGATATATTGACATGCAAATATAAAATCATTTAAATTTTATTGAAATTCTGTCAAGCAATTAATTAACCCCAAAAGCGTTTTTGCTTTAACGAACGATTTTTGAAGTGCATCGGCATAAAAATGTAGTTGGTTGATATTTATTTTATCGAATGAACCTTTTGAAATTAATAACCTTGATGGTAATTGACCTGATTTTCCACACTAGTTTATAGAAAATTGGATTAAATTTAATTAAAATTTGTATCAATTTGATGTTTCAGCTACAGTAGTTTAATGAAACCAAATTCAAATGAATGTATAAGGAATAAATATTTCTTAGAATTATGATTACTTCTTATTTAAAGACTAATTTTTTCAAGATACGTCAAAATTATTACTTATTCTAAAAATATTATAATTTAACGCATGGATATTTTATCCGTATTTCTTTTAATAAATAAGTTATACTTGTTGCTCTAAGCCCATCATTTTCAATTAATTCTTGTCAAATTATTAATTGCCAAATAAAATTAAGAAAAGCGCAAGCATACAGTTAGGATTTTGCAGTTTTACCAAATTTCCGTGAACAAAAGCAGTGTGAGAAATACGAGTTTCCCGCATTCTATTATGCAAATTATATTTGCGGTAGAGGCAGTAAAGTATACGGCCAATCATAAAACTAAATATATTTTGATTGTCATTCGTCCAGAATTCTCGATTTCAGTTGGTCTGAGTGATTGAAATGTGACCTTCGCCAAAAGTCCGAAACTTACAAAGACGTATAGGTTCTAATTATATTAAAGCGACAAATACGTAAATAAAACTAAGTATGGTGCAAATAAGCTCAACAAAACGATAATGTTCGCAATTAAAAATTATTGCTAATTTCGCAAGTATGGGCCAACTTTACGCTAATTAACATAATGGTATGTTCTATTATTCCATTTCCTACACGTGGATACCATCAGCGGTGTCTTTTTATTTAAATGGGTCCATATCTTGGGTCAAGAACAATCTCTACCTTCAAAGTTTTTATAAATTATAGATGAGTTTATTTACATTGTTCTTATATATGGACTATATGGACAATTCATTCTTATGGATCTACCCACTTGAAAGAAGAAGAAGAATAAGGAAGCAAATTTCTTATATTATCAGATTTTCGGAATGAAATCACATTCACCCGCAGAATCCATTTGCTTTAAATTGACAAGATCTTTGCTAACTTTAGCATGGAAGCATGAATCCACTATTGAATTTGTATATTTAGTTGTTAATCCAGATTTACTTAAGACTTTAACAACATGGATTGGCACTTCGTCTAGTAATCCTTTATAATAATTCGTGACACGAAGTCAATGGAACAGAAATTGTTTTTTATCAGTTTAGGTAAATTGACGCTAAATAACTTTGAAAGTAATTTGTCGTTTACCAGACAGGTTAAACTGCAACTATTTATTCGGCCGACGATGACACGCAAAGTTTGGAGAATTGATCGAACATTTCCAAGACTCGCGTTAGTATACATGAAAAAGATCGATGAGGCTATGCATCAACAAAACGTCTTTCCAAGGATGTGTTGTTAATTTCAAAGTTGTACGTAAATTTGATTTTATACTCTGGTAGTAGATTAAATCCGTATTTGATTTTTGTGCTAATTTATCTTTCCTCAAACAGAATAATGGACATTACTATTCGATAACTATAGATGTAGAAGTATTGTTGTTGTACACAATAGTATGTCGTACAATGAATAAATTGTAGTATAGAATTTCTGCGACTCTACTTTTTTGGTGCAAGGGTTCGGAAGATAATCAACCTTCTTTATGATCACCGATTTTTATTATCTTCAAACCATACTTTCTTCTACACGTGATGATAGTAAAACTAGCGCGATGTAGAAGTAGAGGACAAACCGCATTCATCGAGTCAAGTGAATTCATGATTGGTACTTGATGCACGTTGGTCAGAGAGCTTCAGTGAAAACTGCAGTTCTGTACAGACATAACCAGAGTACTTTGCTTCATCGGTTCCCGTATATGTATATATATCAAGACCTGCAACACCGAATAGCCCAGGCGCTTCTAACTTATAGCAGTGTCAGACCTGTCGGTATAGCGGTTGGGAAGTTTCTCATCAGGGCACCATTGGCCGCGGGCTACAGAGTGGTTTAAATATTTTACCGGAGACATCGACCGCCAAGCAGCGGATTCGAATGTAACTTTGAAATGCGGCAACTTCGCGGGCGTTAGTGGATTTTATAAAAACAATTTGATTCGTCGCGTTGTTATGCAAAACTTAAGGTTTAAGCAAATATTTATTGTTGTACTTGCCTTTTATTGTATAGTTTCGTATAGTATGGTATATATGTATACCTTTTCCCGCAACTTTCATTACAGACCGAATTGCCCGTTTTCTAGCAAATGCTTAGGAAGATCTTTTAAAATCCAATGTTTTGCTCGACATTCAAAATTTACTGGATCAAAAGCTTAGGAGTTATATAGCCATTTAAAACAAAACGATAGTGACAGTCGGACCAGATTGTCATGGAGGACTACTGTAGAAAATCAATGAAATGAGAAAGAAAGTGATTAAAAATAACCCTTAAACTTATTTTATCGATTATTTAAAAAACTGAAAATTAGCCAAACAATATTACGAATCGCAACAAAGAAATCGAAAGTGAAAAAAAATTCTTCATTCCAACCCTCACAACCCACAATGACCCACTATCATTGTCAAAGTAAATTCTAACGATGAAATTTACTCAAGTTACTTTGTTTTAACCTTCCTTATTTTGGAAACTATAAATTAGTATAGTAAATATTAATACCATAACGACAGTCCAACCATGACTTCCGTGCCATTGATTATATCTAATCTGCATTAAAACGCATTAAAGAAACTTTATGAAGAAATGGATATGAATATTCTACCCCGGATATGTAAAAATACTGTCAACATTTTAGTAGACTATTTGCAGAAATTTTCCAACGTAATGAACACTACGTATCCGATTGATATCTCGCGCGCCCGAAATGTCCTGTGATTTGTTCTGTAACCGCGCGTGCAACCACAGGTCGTCATTTTGTTTGTATCTAGTTACCTACGGACGCTTGTTGATTGACAACCTCAACTCTTGGTAAACAAATGTTAAGCAATTTAAACCGAACCAAACGGATCGCTGCCGTTGCGGAACTCCAAGACGCATCGCAGTAGTCTAGAGACGTTTGTAGTCAGACCACTGAAATATTGCCCGTCCCTCCGTTGCTCACGGTTCTATGATCGAGTGCACCACCGACGTCGTAAAACAAGCTTGTCTATGTTGATTTATCGCAATTCCAATTTTAACCATCCTTGAAAAGTTCAACCATCCCATTGCATTTGCTCTTCACATTTACAATGCGCACACGAATGTGACTGAGGGGTTTGTTTGATTTCGATTTATCGAATCGAAGTTACTTTGGAATATTTAATTTGGAGTTCATTCAGCCTCTTCTCCATACCTTCATACGAATAAATATTTATTTGAAAATTCGTCCAATAAAACGAATCGTCTTCACGGCTTTGATTTTTCTTTGAAAGAGGGAATAACAAACGTCACATTTGTTTCTTGAAAACAATAAGATTGGAATCCTACAAGGAAAATGTTGTTTCTACAATATAAGCTGTCAGACACAATTTGCATGGGATTATTATATAAACTGGATTTAATTTAAATGGATTTCAACAATTTATAAAGAAAGCTTATACGATTAGAAGTAAATTCCCGAAGTGAATCAAATAAATAAAACAGTGATGTTTATGAAAATCCCGATTTTCGGTAGTGGATAATTGTCGGAAAATCTGTACGTTTTTTCCCTAAACAATATACTTTCTCCCTTATGCATTCTGACGGAGTCTTATGAGTTTGGATGGTGAAAGGAACTGAAATTTATTCCATTAAGGCACTTGGTCGCGCAGTCGGTCTATGAGATTACTCGACACAAATAATCTGGACAATATATAATATGTCCGAGCAAACAATAAAACGACCATAAAAAGACGTCCGCGATCAGCGCGTATATAGATTTGTTGAGGATTCGCCTTTCGTTTCCAACAGGGTGTTTACAGTGTCTTTCGTTACAATTTTATGAGAGCTCTTTCACATCCACGCTCTCGCATTTTATGCGTCTGTCTACGTGCGCGAGTGCAGATTGCGCGAATCATCCCCAGGAAAGCACGCGTATGCGCGCTCTTCAAACGTAATCCGAGGAACACTCGTCTCTTTCATAAAAGCCACTTATTGGAATTCCCCGCAGCACAATTCGCACTTCATCGCGCGACGACGGCAAAAATAGGATCTTTTACTAAGAGAAATCAATCGCGGGAGCGATAAGGACAGAGGCATCAGGCTGCTTTCGGAAATTCCGTTGCATCGCTTTTATAATTAAATTTCGCCGTTACCCTTTCAATTTCAATCTAAAGTGTCCAACCGCACCGAATGCCAGTGCAGATACGTCCTTTATACCGTCGAATGTAAACTGATATTGAACAACATTTCAGCTGGCGATAGAAGATGAAACTCCGTAACAATAGCGAAACATCGGTTTGTTTGTTCGTTCGACCATGCTTCGATTGAAAATGTATTTGCATTTGACGCAAATATCGAGAAGAAGCGTCGTAACAGAAAGTGTCTGCTCCCACACTTTGTAGTTGTAGATATAAAGAGCGACCCTTTGCTAAAATGTCAAGGAACCCAATTTGAAGAAAAAATCCATGCCTTTTCTCATTTTACCGTAACTATATTATACTTGAAAGATTTTTTCTACCTCGGAGAGACGTGATTTAGTGACATCCACAACTCACTTCGAGTACGCGTGGAAATACACCTGGGGACTCTGGAAATCAAATATCGGAAGTGACGATGCAAGGGTATCGCGCATATATACGGCGTTGCGTTTGCGAGAATAGAAATACGTTATCGGATTTCGCGGCGTGAAATCATCGCTCGCGATATCCGCGAGCGCCACTTTCGTCATCTATTTTTGAATGTCACGGGAATAATTGGAAAATTGCGCACAATGTACAGGTAACTAGCTGGTCTCATTAACATAGAACATAGACGCGACCTCGTTAGGGCTCTCGTGTGCCGGCCACCCATGCCCGTGTACCATCTGCCAGGCTTACCGTAATTGTTTACCCATCGTACATTATTATTAGCACAATGTGCGGTGGTTACGAGGCCCGATAATACTAGCAAACTGATCAGGTCGTCTCGTTCGGTCGTTGGCTGGTTGCGGCATGATAGATAGCATGGGCATGACTCTGCGCAAGCTCTGTAATTGGGTCGTCCCGTGCCAAATCGATCACTCATTACGGTCAATGCGAGGATTTCCACGCAATTATTTACAGCCCATTTCCTCCAGATCCTCCCCAGGGAATTAACCCTCTCTCCACCCTTATAGCTCGAGGCTCCTTTAAAATCGTGTACTAATATGGCTGATGAGACACGAACTGCCGGAAATTTCTGGTTCGCTTCCAAAAGTCCCCTCGGCGAACAATCGCGCGAGAATTTCATGTCTACCACCCGATAGTTTGATAACGTCGTATTATTCGAATGTTTTACACTTCAAAACATGTCCAATTCGCGAAATCGAAGCTCCCACCTGCCAATATAATTGATCGAGTAGACTTTTTAGGTCTGGCAGCAATCGTTGTCAATTGCTCGTCAAATAGCGCCTTTTCGTGGACCAGTCTAGCCTTTTTCTTAAAGCAGATCAATGATTGTGACACATGAATTTTCCGATTGTATACGACTTCTCCAGTAATTTTTTATGAAATTTCAGCGTAACAAAACTTACGTAGATCATTTACTATCAATTTCATTGTATGTTAAGCATAAGCTCTTGGGGGTGAAAGAAAATAATTGACGCGAATTCGTCCATGCAAAAAAGAGCACAAACTCCAAAACGTGAGACTTTTAAAAGTTCCAATGGTATTTCTTCTGACATTTTTCATGCTTATATACCTTCGTTGATGTCCAAGCTTCTAAGAAATGTATGATTATTAAGATATTCTGTCAGATCCTAACGTCGAATTCTATGACGACAAATAACTTGATTTGATATTCTCCAAGCGAGTATGCAGATATTGTGGTCCACATATATAGCAAGCGAGCTGCTATATAAAGAACGTAGATCACGCAATGACAAAAGTGGAAGAGTAGACAAAAATAGAAAGAATCCTTGCGAAACGACTTTGGGAGCTCATAACTTTTTATGAGCTCTGCAGCACGCGCGCTCAAATGGTGGTTAGAGTCGCTTTATAGTGGGCGGGCGAAAGCTTTTGCTGCCGCGGCGTGGAGAGTTGCGGGGCTGGGCATTATTCTTTTTTAAAGGAAACATGCTGGAGCGGATAGTCCGGGGAAACTCGAGATCAGTCGAGGCTCGAAATCTAGTCCATTAAGACATTGATTAGGATGTCAATTAATGTTATCTCTTTTCTGATTTCAGATGCACGCCATCGCAGAAGGTCAATTACCGGGAGAAGGAGAAAGAGGTGCTGGATACGATTCTGGGCGTTGGAAAATACGACGCTCGGATTCGGCCAAGCGGGGAAAATGGAACAGGTAAATTAAAGTCGATTAGAGGCGCCTATAGGTATATTATGATATACCTTTTATACTCAATCCTTTTGAAGCCCTTCTCGCACTATTGCCACAAAATATTAATCGCAAAAGTCAAAAAGACACCGCCTCCTTTCTCGTTTAGGCGTTGAGAATAGACCAAACCGACTTATCGGAAGAATCTGATGCCTACATACAGGGTGGTATCTTCACATAAAGAATTCGACCATAAAGGCGTAGTCTATCATCTGTAATAGTAGTTTATATAGACAGGTCTCTGTCGCGCTGACAGCGTAGTATTGCGAGAGCGCGGAGAACTCGCTAACTGGAAAGGTCGAACGGAACCAACGCGTTGATTAGAATCGTAATTGACAATTAAGATCAAGTAACTACGCAATTACTGTAAGCGATTGCGCGATTGCTGTCTGCATATAGCTCGATAAACGAATCCGAGAGAGGTCTCTGCGTCTTGGTGACGGTTCGGGACGATCGTTCCCATGACGAGTCGACATTGCAGCGAAGCTCGAATTTTCCCGAATAATCGATCGGAAACGACGTCACATTTATACCGGTAAAGTCGCTCCGCCAAATCTTTCAATTTCGCGAACCCTGGCGCTTCGAGATCCACCGATCATCCAGGATTCCCTGATCGATTCGCTTTTCAGTGACACAGTCACAAGAAGAAAGCATTAGAGTACTCCAAGTATGGCGTGCGCATCAGTGTCGATCCGAGTATGTGGGAAGCGTGTGCGCGGCATAAATGCATTTATGCACATCTAATGCAACCGGCCCAGCGCTTCGCTCCTCCTTTCTACGTCATCATCGTCGTTTCCCGCTCGCTGCAACACAGGTATCCCAGCGTACGAGTATATCGGCAGCTCGCGCGCATTACGGAGATGGCTCGTCGAATCTGCGGTCTGCGGATGAAAGCTCCCGTTCCAGATTTCGTCATCACCCTCGGCGAGCTCGCTCCATTCTCCCAAACGCGATACTCCTCCCCCCATGCATAAACGTTCCCCTTGCATCGATCGATTGCACTTCCGATCGTGTATACGTGCCGTTTCTTCTTCCTCTTTAAAAATTCGTTGAGCTTTGAATTTACGGAAACTCTTTCCGTAAATTCACCTAAGACAAACAGTTATGTGTGCATCTACTTTTCGATTCACACTGAAAAAAAGACTCGGAATAGGACTTTTTTATATTAGACGTCGCCCTTTAGCGCCTTCAAACGACGCGTAACGTGTCGAAAACTTTGTTTGGGGGAATTGGACTGAGAGAAACGCGCGGATGCACGGGCGCTGCAGTATATTTTCTACTCGTACAAGCAGTACTAAATTTGGCATCGGTAGATCTATAGTTATGTGGGTTATTGTACGATCGGCGCCAACGCGGTATGCCTCGTTCGTAGACAATAGGAAAAAAGGGCGTGTCAAGGTTTTGTGTAAAATCCACTTAACTCCCGTGACCCTCGACAGTCGAGACTTTGGCGAAAAGAACATCAAACACACTTTTAGAAGATTGCGCGACTAAAGCTCGGGGGAAACGTGCCGCCTTATCCGCTTCGTGTCCGTGTAATAAGCTACCATACCACTCAAGAACTTGATATTCCGCGGTCGATTACGTCATAACCGGCCCGTATGATCGCTTTATCTCTGGCCTGGCCCTGTCTCTGATTATGCGACAACCAAATAGATACACTAGTCAATATTTAGAATCGATAATTGTCATTATTAGAATTCGTCTCGGTTGCTCCAATTCCCTCCAATCATACCCTCTCCTACGTGACGTCTTTCTATCTATACAATAAGGCATTCGACGTCATCAAGTAGTTCCAAAACCTCCAATTCACTTTTTACAAAGGACTTTAATGCAACAGAGTTTCGAAATAACTCATGACTCTAATTAACTATTCCATGGCACGAAAGTAAAGGAGATGACAAGCGAAAAGCTTGAAAATGAAAGGATAACACACAACCAAGGAAATATTGGTAATATTCGGTTACTATTTCAATTTCATTTGGCCATCAACGTTTCATTGGTTACGAATTACTTTCAACCTGATTGTTATTTTTGTGTTCGTGGCGCAATAAGCGATGTACGGCAATCTGGAGATCTATTACCGTTGTTTTACCACATTAATACTACATTATTTTGTCATATTATATTTTTTCTTATTTTGTATAAACCCTGCTTATTATTCCATAAACTCTGAACGAAGCTTCCTTTAAGAAGTTTTTGACCATATTAACGTACACTGAGTTCATCATGTAAAGATACAAGTTGAAACTACGTTTCGATATATTATGTCTCTTCAATTGTCTCGTGATGACTGCGGAACGTTTCACCTTGTTCCATCACGGAAAAACATTTTTTGTGTAATTCTCAAGAATTCACGTGCTTCCAACATGCCAAGGTACGTGTGCCCATGCATTTATTACGTGTTTTACTATATGTATTAATCTGGACAAAACAAAACAGTCAATGCACATACAGTCGAAAGAGATTTTGTCAATAACCCAAAAGCAGCTCCCTGGGACTCTGTGGTCCCCCGGTCCATGGGAGTCCGTCCTAATAGGGTAAACTTTATTTTAAGACGTAATGGAGATAAGATTGATACCACCTGTAGATATCTAGCCATTATTTTTCCCATTACGGAATATGGAAATTCAAATCCCTCACATAACTAGGCGGACAGTAGCTCAACTGATTGGACGCCATATATGTGGTGTACACATCCTAAAATGGGCAATTGGTATTCGGTATTGTGGCAAATCAAAAATGTGGCTGTACAAAATCCACTATTACTATTACGTAAATTATACAAAAATTTTGCTCCGTGTTACATCATGAATCAATTATATTTGCTTGAGGTACTTTTTATTGGTTGACCTGGAGTTCTTTCGTTGGACGCCCTTGTTCTACGGTTCAGAAAGTTTCTTCGATGGTTTTGAAAGGTTTAAGAAAGTGTCGGGAGTATTGATACGGTTGAGGCGTCGGTATCTTTTCGCAAAGAAGAAGGTCGCTGCGTTCCCTAAGGTATGCATTGGAGGCATAGCAGGAACTCGCGTAGCATTATGAAATAAACAAGAGTTTCGGGAGAATAGAAAAAATGTCAAACCGACTGATCCCCTTAATCCTATAACTCCGACTTCAATCGGATAAAGCTGCCTCCGGTACCGTATGTTTGCGTGTGTTTGCTCGCCCAGAGAGTGAGAGAGAGAGAGAGAGATCATAATTCTCGGAATCGACTGTATAGGATGGGTCAAGACGTCAGCAACGGCGACGTCGTTGGAATACTGATCTCCGAATGCATGCTCGAACGTCGGTCCGCGAGATCTCTCGTGTGTACCATGTGCATATATAAGGTGATACTAGGTCCGCACATGTTAGCGGGTAACGGAGATATGCCGAGCACGTAAAGCTTGCCGAGGAGACTGACATCGAGAATTATGCAAATGTTGTATCGCGGATATGCTGAACATGCAACGATTATTACACGGCAGCATAAAATACGATCGAGTTACTGGCGCGGACGCGTGTAGGAGGGAGTAGTCGCGAGCTTATCGCAGGGTGCGATAGGTAGTAGAGGATTTCTACCGAATCAGCATATTTCGCATATAGCGGCAGCGCCACATTGCACAAACGGGAAAGACCAATGGAAAGAATTCGTGCGATGGTTGTAGGCCGAGGCTACCTTGCATTTGTTCGCACGAGCAACGAGGTTTCTAAAGTACATTTTTACCGCACCTAGACCGACGAAAAGGATTTCCTACCACTTTTCACTTTAAATTTTCAATCGATTTAGCTGAAATGTTTTATTTGCATTCGATTGTAAAATCCCGTTCTTATATATGACCGAGAGAAACGGAAATCTAATATTACTTCAGCTATTTCAGTTGCTAGGAAAATGAAATAATGGATATAAGTCGATTTGCAATCTTTCGTTACCACTTGGGATCTTAATCCCGCATACTAATTTCTAAACGTGTTTCTAGTCTGACTTAATTATTATATCAAGTTGGTTTCTTAACCACGCTCGAAAAGACGTGTAATTTCTGCTGTTTCTCAATTATGAAAACCTACCGTGCCGAGTTAAGCAATACGTTAAGAGATTTTTGGTTAATTTTCTTGTGAATTCTCGGAAGAATTATACTGGTTTGTATTTCATTTGGAAATTTCGTCGCGATAATTGGCTTTTTGACTAGTACAATAATATACTTTCCTCGGTTTAATGAGAATCTCAAGAAAACAGTCGGATCCATGAAAGCCAATGGGGAACGGATGATGATGAAACAGAGGAACCGGACTTTGATTCTTTCAAAAAAGCAAATAATCGTCAAACTGTATTTTCAGATAATGATAAATTCAATAGAAATTTCATTGGAATCCTATAAAGTTCTTGCACAATCGACTGAAGTTATTCTTGGTAACTCGTTTACATCATGCGTCATTTAAATTAATTCATACGTGGATTCGAAAATGGTGATTCTCATTCTATTTATATAGTCAACACTGATTAAATGCTATTTGACTGTTGCGATAAAAGAGGATAGCATCGAATAGCACCAATGTTTGCGCTAACTGAATCTATTTAATTCATTGGTTGTAAATTGATGAAAAAGGTCGGATGTTGCCGTCCATGAGTATTCCCACTAAACTCGATTCGTAGATACCAAAGTCGGTAATAAATGTACTTTAGAAGTTCCTCAATTCCCCATTCGTGAGGATCGACTCGGGCATTATTTCCGATTGCTTCCTACGAACTCTATCGCTTTACTAGGGGTGTGAAGCAGCGCTTGCTTTCTAAGACAATAGGCTCATTTGTATCTATTACAATTAAAAATAATCAGCAATATCCAATGATCTATTCAGCTTCAATGTTAAGCCACTTCTACATAATTTAGTATACAATGAAATTAGTCATAATGTCTTCATCTGGTAAACAATCATTCACCAAGAATGAAAATTACACTTCATGAATTAAAAAAAAAAAAAAATATTCCGACGAATTATTTTTAATTTTTAAATCGTTTTGCTCCGATAACAATTATGCTCTTATTACGTTAAACTTTTGTTGTTACATCAATTATAAAGATCCGGTGAATTGTTGGCGACAATATATATCGCTGCCAAGTTAGTAGGGGCCCGTCGAGAAAGAGCACCTTTAAAGGCGTGAAAAGATACCCGTGTACAAGCCCGTAGCTCATTAAGGAAATTGAGACTGGGCGATTCTAGTACTCCGTCCGCGCTTCCATGATTCGCGATTCCGATGAAACCGTTAGACAATACAAAGGGGATTTCTGGCATGCGGTACTTTTGCGTGAACTACCGTGCTTTCATTTCCATCTATTTGCCCGGAATGACTGTACGGTGTCCTGCGATTTACATAACCAACCGCGCAGTAATGCGTGCATTACGCAACACAAAGGGAGAGAGAACTAAATTCGCTTTATAACGAGTACACGGCATAAACTGCCGCTATTCAACGCTCATGTTTATTGCGATTCCAGGGACTACTACTCGCGAAACTCGCAACAAGCCGATGTACTATCTGATCTACATTTGCTCGACGATTCTATCAGGTCCCAAAATACGAAACCCGATTCGACTTTATTTTTTTACTTCTCTTTCGAGTTCCCAGAACTTGCTTCTTCATAATTAATTCATTAATCTCGTAACGGCGTTCCATTAATTGACGATACCGTACATTTTAAAGTGACTGGTGTACATGTGGAATCTCGGGATGTCCGTGTTTAAGTGAAATACGTTAATGACATCCACATAAGTTTACTTCCACTATACACTCCGTGTATCGCCACGTAATACTCATTTATTCCTACACTATATTCCAACATCCGCAACATTCCGCTTCGACACATTCTGCACCTCTATATTTAGGACCGTAAATTACTGACACGTTATTCGGAGTCTAACTGGAATTAGTGATCTGACTGAACCTTGTCAAAACTACATTTTGAGGTTGGGATTTGGCGAGCTTCGCGAGCTTATGTCAAACAATAGCAGGAATTTCTTCTTTTCAACGAGACAAGTTCCCAATGAGAGTGTACGAAAGACACTATTATCAAGCTACCTTTGTCGGGGGCTAATTACTCGTTTAAAGGAAAAATATTGTTATGTCGACAATAAGGTCCGTAATAAGTCGTACAATCCCGAATCAGAACTTGAAGTGATAAAGAGGAAGCGTATTTCTTCGTCGAGAAGTTTGTTAATTCAAGCGTGGTGGATAAGTTATGATATCGATCCATGTGACTAATTTCAGGCCCTTGCGCGCTGTACTTTTTTCCTTCGCACTGCTATTTCTTTCTTCAACCCGACATCCATCACATTCCGCTTCACCACATTGTTCTGTATATATATCGCAGTCCCTCCCACTGTACGTTCGCATCGTACAGAATCATTTATATCCTGTGAAATGTTTCAACCATCCCTTCCAAATGTGGATGACGTTAACAATAAGTAACGTTACAAATTTTCCGGAGCAGTGTAAAATTCAGCTTAACGTAGCCCCTACATCTGAAGTATTCCACGTCTACACCTGCATTGTTAAACCCAATGAATTATAACAGTTGTATTGATTAGGATTAGTATTGCCCCGTCCAGTATCTTGCCGAAATCGCGAATTGGCGAAAGAAAGAAAGACAAAAAGAAATACAATATCACGTAGCTAGAAAATCAAGTAAACGCTGTCACTGAAAATTGTATCGTTATAAACGGGGCCTCTGTTGTTTTTGCCCCCTAGATGGGCCGGCCATTGTCCGGGTTAACCTGTTTGTGCGAAGCATTGCGACAATTAGCGACATCAAAATGGTAAGTATGGAATGCCTGTTTCACAAACGCGGAAATCCTGAAGAAATACTTCGCGAAATGTTTTTTTTCTTCTTTTTTTTTTTCAATTTCCTGTGCTCCCGCAACGTAGTAGGCGCAATGTATAGGGTGTAGCGTGCTGATCGTTCGGTACGCCGAGAGACCGTTGGTAAAAAATATCTCTGGCTACGCTGCTGCTGGAATTTTGCCGTTGCCGCTGGTTTCGACCGCGTCGAAAGTTCGCTAATGACTTTCCCGCAGTAAAGGCCGGGGCTGCAAAATCGATACGAGTTTCGAGAAACAATGACGCGATACGTCATTCCAGTTTCTTTTCCAGCATGTGTTTGACGTTGATGGATAGTCAAAGGATCGGAAAACGGATTAATTATTTATCAATTAAGCTACGGTTGTATGTTCGAAAATTGTAATTACGTTGTTCATATTCAACTGCCATATATGCTCGACGTCCCACCTACATGTACATATGCTCGTCGAGGTATTCGTCGACACGTAAACACGCGTGTACATATATATATGGTTACATTCATCGTCCGTACACCATACGAACACATTAGATATTCGGCATTTGCTGAAGTATGGGTCTTTTCGCATCATCCAGTCCGTATCGATTTTGAACTCGGAATGTTACTAATGGGGCGCGTCTGAAAAACGCGGTTAACTGCAAATTTTCTGCAGGAGGGCAGGAATTTCTTTTACGTAATTCTCTTTGCGTATACGTAAAGCAGAGAACAGCAGGGTAGCAGCCAACGGTGCAGCCCAGACTGCATCAGCATCCTTTTCTCGAGCATCTCTATATGTATATTTACCTACGATACCAATTGATTATACCTTCACCCCTTAGCACTTAGCATATAGAAGAAAGCATGCGGTATTCGGTAAAGGTTGCTGTCAACTTCATTCTTTTCGCTCGCATTGCCATTCAGCTTTTGGTCTCATGCATTATATTATTGACTGTAATAATAATTAGCAATTATTATTACCTAAAACAGAAGTCATATCAAACAAACGATTAAATTAAACGATTACTGATAAAAGGACATTTTATTTTTTTTGTAAAAAAGTTCTTTGCATTTTCAAATCCCGAATAAATTTCCTACTGACTAAATCAATGATAACATAAAAGAAAATAAAAAAACTAAATTGCTTATTCGTTATGTATAAATACGATGATTGAAGATCGTGACATTCCAGGCAACATGATGCTTGACGCATTATGCAGTACTCCAGTAAGTACGCCTTTTCGACATACAATAGGGCTACGCTTTTGGTGGTTTGGTTGACAAAAACAATGGCTAACTTTTTCAAAGTAAACGCGAAATTGTGATTCAAATTTTTCGACATATATGATGTTCGATTTGCCCAGAAGGCAGCCATCTTAATTTTTTCCAATGCCAACAAGTAGAGTTCTACTGCAGTCGGTTTACCTCGACAAAGTCCATAAAATATTAGGAAAGTCTTCATCTGTAAACAATGACAATGGCCTCATGCGACGCACATAACTCACGCGACGTGCAAGATGATTATCTGAGATGCTTTAGGCAGTTTAGCAGCTGTATAATGTCACTTTCATGGCTTGGTAAAAAGGAAAACAACAACTTGTTGTATGCTCTTCTCGCATGCACGCAAGCGAATTCAAACCTGATTGGCGACTGTCACGCAGGGTCGTTAACCAGTACGCGATTTCACCATTATACTTTTCACTTCACATACTGTTTTCCTCGTCCATTTTCAATTTTTTAATCTTTCTTTTTTTAGCCGAGATTTAACGCAAACCTTTCAAACGGGCGCCGCGAAAGCGTAAAATGCGCGCACACGCGGGAATTTTGCATTTCCTGTTTTTTATCGTCCAGTACTCTGGATGAAATTCATTTTTTTTACAAGTAGAGTGAGAGTTTCGTTGGTCGTAACTCTCTGCTGACAGGAAGGAATTATCGTGCGCTGGTGATCGCGGAGGCCCTCACGTATATATTGACGGAAGCGAAACCTTAACGACGGCTTGGCGTGCTCTTAACGTTGAGCAAACTTTTCGAAGAAAAATCTATCTCTATCGTAATTGCGACGGTAGTCGTGGTCGACAGGCGTCTATAAAAATAAAATTGAAAAATTGCAATCGTCACTTATAATTTGAAACGCTTAATCGACGGGTTTCTCGTAATATATTTTCGTTCTTGGTTTCTTGATATTTTTTTTTATTACATCTCAATTAGGTTAGTATCAATCAATACATGTACCAATCTGGAGTCTATATAGAGTTTATACAATTAGGCATTTCTAATTAACATCTGATCCGGTGCTAGTATGCGCATTATCTGGTCAAACGCCATCGCCGTTAACGCCCTATATGTACATTAATTTAACACGCGTGTGAGCAGAAAGTCTTGATTAATTCCTGATTGCGATCTGATCATTTCTCGTTTCATATGTATTTTCTTAATCTAACTATTTTTTTCATGATCTTGTGATAAATTATAGAACTGCCCTTCTTCCACTTGTATCGAAAGTAAAAAGAAGTTTCCTTTTTAAACGTTATCTTTTCTTACATGATTCAATCATCTCAGAAATTTAGATAGATTATTACTTCGACGCAAACCGTAAATTTTGATCAAAGTAGTAAATTTATATGCTTTTATTACATATATATGCTTAGGCATTAAACGTGAAAGTCGACTAATATATGTTGCCACAACTTTGATCTGATTAGTTTTTGGGACATACTTCTGAAACGGTCTAACGTGGCGTGGAAAAAAATAGACGTCTCTGAAACGTTTAAAATAAGAAGTCCTTGTAAAGTTTCATTACAATATCACCCGCAATCAACGATCCTAATTTTGCAGGTAATGTTGATGCGAATTTTCATTAGTATTGTATGACTTTCCTAACATTCCAAAAAGTTGAACAAGTACTCAAGATACTAGTAGTTGATGTATACCGAATCCAGCAGTTATTGGATTTCTAAAATTGACCAATCATTCTCTAACCATCTTAGTACTGATACATTCCAAAAACTAATCAGATGTAAGCTGAGACAAAATACAACTGTAGTCCACTTTCATTTTGGACATCCATTTTTGTTCGTGATCTACATTTGCATACGTACATGATCATAAATTTCTTTATCGACTTTTGGTGTACATTTATAGTCTGAACTAATATTTTCTACTAAAACTAAATTCACTTCACCTACGGTATGGGTCGAAATAATTATTAGTAACATTTATACTACATTAAATTAAATTTAAGAAAAGATTATTTAGTAAATTTGTTCCGTATCTCATGCATTATGTTATACTGCTATCAGATTTTCACATTAAAAATGAATCAAGTTCTACTATTTGAAGTGGCAAAAATGCTTTTGGGCGAGTTAGAATTTTGAAAAAGGCTTAATTTCATTTTAGAGAAGTTTAATCAAAAGGTGAAATGTCACACTGTAAGTTTAGCGCGACAATGGGAAAATTTGAGCTAATTTAATTTATAACTAGGGGCTTCGCCCCTGCGGCGTACGTACGTACAAGATCCCGGAAAATTTTTTATTGCATTTTTGGACTCAGTATGGTCTGAAAAGTCGACATTTCATGAAAAAAGTGGGTGTAATTTTTTTTTTCGGATGACCAAATTCAATACTTCGATCCCAATCTCTGGTATGGGTCGAAGTAATTAATATGAAGCGAAATATGAAGCAATTTGACATGGTCGGAAAAAACAAAATTTTAGAACGAAACTATAGGACAATATATAAAGTGACGAAAAATTATTTGTAAAAACTCAAACACGATTCTGCTCTTGATTGTTTATTCCATTATTGTACAGAACATTAGCATTTGTATAAGACATACTAAAATAAAAAATACATTTAATTTGTTGAATTATGTGAACCATATTCCGGATAAATATCATACATGCAATACAGTTATAAAGTATTTACGTTGTTTTATCTAAAAGTAAAAATAAAAAGAGATGCTTTGATTAATTAAACCAATAGTAAAATTTGTAAGTTTATTTAAAATAAGTGAAGCGATTAGTTTTCAGTATTCAAATTTCCACATTTTATTTGGATAACAGCAGTTAAAATAGATTTAAATTTGTGTCAGCTATATTCCTGCAATACAATAATGTTCACTTATAATATACTAAATTAATGATATTATAATTTTCATTATTATAAGTACATTAATAATATTGCTTACAATTTATCTTTTCGTACATTCATAAATATCTTAAACATGATATTCGTTCCTCTCGTAAAGAATTGATGCAGGAATCCCGTAACGAAGTACTTGTGCTAATTGCAATTAATCGCATTACTCCCATAAGTTACACGGAATGGAATAATGAAATATAAACTGAAATATTTTAGCCACTTCTTGAAATATCGTTAGGGTATTCTGGTTATAAAGTTTGAAATTGCATTCCTTCGATGCTTGCAATATTTATCGTTGCAAAATTAAATTAATTGTGTATTTTTAATTATTATGTCGTGAAATTAAACTTTATCAATGCTTTATTAGCAAATTATAATTTCATATTATTGCTTTTAACTTTTTGAGGACGCGTATGACATTTTTGGTACGATGGAAATTTTGTCCGATCAAAACGGACTTTCACTACTGAAAATACTGAAACATCGTATTCGGCAATTCATATATTGATTCTAAAAAGACCATATGCTAATTTATTATGTTTTTTTTTTTATTATATGAATTTTGTAAAATTTTATGTAATATTGACACTGTACATTGTAAATTCTGAATATCTTGATGTATAGTTGACATGAAGTGGTAAATAGGTGAATATTTTGTTCAAATCTAATAGTGACTGATAGTGATGTACCTGTTCATTATCCCGTTAATGCTTTAATCGCAAACAATATTACACTGTTTCCGAGCTCATTAATTTTAATGAAATCACGATTAATTTGCCTTGAGATCAATTATCTTATATATGCTTTTGGGTGCGCTGTACATGGTACGTCCACAAAAGAAAGATGCAAAATATTTATTTATATTGTTTTTTGGCAAGAAACGATGTAAATAAATATTATTCAGTCTTGAAAGTGGTCGCATCATGTACAGCATGCCTAAAAACAGCAAGTCGAACTGATCGTGATTTCGTTAAAATTATACTGTTCTGAAAAGCAGTGCAACATTTTTTGTGACTCAGGTATTAATGGGTCCAAATCCAAGAGCAAGTCGGAAACCAGAATCTATGTGCAGTTGAAAATTCTACTTACAGATTTTGTCGTGGACATTAAGTTCCGGGTCTGGTATAGGATTGATGTTGTAATAGGCGAAAATCCAAGTCATATCTGGATTTTGTTATTTGAAGGACTGAAGACCCGAATTTGGGCATGCCCATGACCCACTTTCGAACTATGAATTGCTGAATATACCGCATCTATTAAAGTCGCGGCAAACACCGAGGACTCGGAGAAAAAGTAGGCCGTCAGACGCACGTCGAATTTCCCAGTCTCGCGAATTCTTGGCTGGAGTGGGATCAATCGAAACGATTGACTCCGGTCGAAGGTCAACGAGACGCTCAACGTCGTGACATCACGATATTTTTAACAATACTTTCGTCGACCCCCCCTCCCCCTTCACCGCTCCCGCGGCGCCCGTTCTTTTTATTTCTGGCGTATATATACAGACCGGAGGCGAACAGCCCAATAATGAAAGCGATAAATTTCCCCGGTTTTTAACGCGGCCGGAAAATGCTCGTATTGCGCCACGGGAAAGTGTACGTATGTATATATATATAGGCGCGTTCGTGACGAGGAGAAAATAGCGCGCCAGCGAACGCGATCAATTTTCAGCAAAATTCGTCAATCAACGTCAGCAGCCTTGACGAAAGCCCGTAGCCGGCCGTTTTTTTCGACTCTACGCGAAAAATTCAATCAACAGCTGCGGCGAGTGCGTCATGAAAAATGAATTCCGGCGCATAACGAGCTTTCGACGATTTGTTATTGAAGATCGATGATCCGCGAATTTCGATTCAATTTCCGTTGAGTAATGGCAGATGATAATTATTGAGCCGACCTACACCGTTTGTCCTCCTCTCACGTGCCCATTTCCGATGTATGTCAAAAGTAGCGGTATTAAACTGGACCGATTCACGACCAACTTGGAAAGTCGGCTAGTAATATAAGCAAAGGTACCACCAAGAATGCCCGAGTTGTCATTTTTCCTTTTGTACGCGCCACCACGGTTCCGTCCCGCGCGTAAGACTGTCCTAGAACCCACCTAGTGATTGTACTTGCATATTATCATGTATTTAATGGAGTATTGAGTCAATTTCGACGTCTGTTTATATACACAGGTCATCGACAGATCTATAATCATAGCGATAACCTTGCTAAATCTTGACATTAAGATTGTCGTGTGATATTTGTTAACGTCGTTGTTCACCGTCTCTCATTAGGAGTAGACGTGTTTACATTCGTGCTCCGGTCGAAAATGTAAACAACAAGTGCGTGTTTGAGAACTGTACGCAAGTGA
>JAPYZR010000150.1:0-54939 GCA_030522945.1 Trichopria nigra | reverse complement strand
TATATCTCAATTATATATGATCATATCTGGAACATATATGATTCAGATATAACCATATATGATCCATATATAACCATATATGATTCAGATATAATTATATCTGAATCTATTTTTTCCCGGGAGTGGATATATAATCGAAGAATTTTTGATCCCTATTGAATTATTATTTTTTCTCTGGGCGAACGTTAAATTTTCTATCCCTTTCTATCCGTAACTATTTGTATCGTTTTGTGATTTGAACGAGCAATTCGATTATATTCGATGTGTCAAACATTCTAGAAGATATGCAATCGCCTTCAACTCCATTAATTGAATGTCCACTTTAATTGCTTCGAATTCCATTTTTGTAGATTTTGGAATTTGCCAATTCCTTTCGATTCCTATTCGTTTACTGGGTATTGAATAGAATCGAATTGTATTCCAACCCTGGGGATTGGATAGAATCGAATAATAATTGCGGGGATAAGTCGGGAAATTAAGAAAGGTAAACAATGAATTCTCCATCAATCTTATTCTGAATCATATAATTAAAAATTATTCCGTGCAATCTCGTCATGATTGGAATAAAGTTTTATTCAATTAAATAAGAATGAATATTCGTGTTATTGGATGGGATTGAATAATGGATATCAAGTCCTTCGAGTTTCATTCAAAATCGAATAATGTAGTGTTGGATGAAATTGAATAATAATTCTGGAATATCGGTAGAATTGATAATAATTCAAATGAGAGAAAATAATTGATGAAAAAAAAAACAATGAGAAATTCAATTTTAATCATTTTTAATCGTTTATCAGTATTGGGATGATTCTTGCAAAAATGCAATATTTCCATTCGAGAAAAACGAATAAAAATATTTTATTATAAAGAACGAAACGAGATTTTCGTTCATTTTCATGTGAGAAGTCGCAATTGGAATATACGGGGTCGACGAATTACCGTCAGTAGCGAGAATGAATGTCAGGAATCGTTAAAATTCCATTTCATAACGCATCCGGAACTTTTTAATCAGCGAATATTGCGATCGCTGTCGCCAGCCAGCAAGCTGGGAGCGTTCAATGAAATGCATCCAAGTGTTCTTCTTCTACAGACCCCACGGCTGGCTGGTTGCATGCACAGCCTTTCTCCGGTTATTAAATAGGGTTGCGTTAATGTCTGATTTTATTGTCTTGGCGTCTGCGAACCGTTAGTCCCTAATTCACTGTCTTGTTGACCGCAGATATACCCGCAGTCGGAAGAACGCCCCATTCAGATGAATTCAGGAAAGTGGACCAATAATAATTTGATCTTGGATGATTCAATACTTTTTTTATCCCCTCGAGAGAAACGGTTGTTAGCTGTATTAGATCAGATAATCGAGATTTTTGAAGCTGCATGACTTGCATCGTTCGGACCAATTACAGTGACATGTCTTTTGTTTGCCGACACGTAGTTTTCAGTTCTCGTTTGAACGGGGAAGCGAATCAAATGTCTTCCCAGGATAGCGGCAGGAACCTTTCAGATCGATGCAAGTCTCAGTTTCGGAAATCCAACTGTACTTGAATCCATTAAGACAATATTATTAATGTTTGATTACTTTTCAAGCACCAGGCAGCAATGTCGTCACGCACTGCATGGATCCCGAAGGTCACTGCTGGCCGAAGAAGTCCGCAGGGTGCAGACGAGACATCGGCGGGTCCTGGGGGAACTGAATCTGAGCGTGGAGGCGATGTTGATGCCGACTCTGGACGACACCAACGACGACGAGCAAGAAGGACGGAGGACGACGTCCACCGAAGAGCTGCTCAACTGCGTCAATCGATCGGACGAATACCATTCACCGGTTGCATGCGACCTGGACAGCGGCTTCAGCGGAAGCTCCAGTGCCAGTTACAGGTAAATATGGCGAGTAAAAAGTCAAAACGTTGAATTCCTTTAAAAGAGAGAGCAAAAAAAAGAATGAATAAAAAACCTGAAAAGGTGTGTTTTCCTCGGGCTGACAGGACGAACCCAAAACAAGCATGGTCTTGCGCCGCGTCTTGTTTTACGTTCGGAAGTGAAGGTTTATCGTCGACGAGCAGAGGAACGTGTGAATGATTTACGCTCTTAAAAAATACCTGGTTTGAGAATTCGTTTTAAAAAAATGCACGTTGCTCGGCGCATGATCGTAAATCGAATGACATCGGAGGTTTCCTCGCACTTTTTCTATGAACGAAACGACGACTTTCTCTCTCTTTTTTTTTTTTTTTTTGTTTCAAGTCGGCACTTTGAAAGTGGCCGACCAAATTGTACGCTCTGCAGGTCGTATATTTCCCTCGGGCATACCTGCGCGAACGAAGCCCGCAGCTCGCAACGCCGCGATTTAACGATTCCAGGCTGCGTAGGCTGTGTTAAGTTATGGTTAAGTTAGGCACATGTATATATATATATATATATATGCTTCGGGACAAATGAGTGTCAACGGCCCGTTTCGTCTTCAGGTCAGGCCTAGGATCGTTGCGGAGAAGTTTCGGGAGAGCTAACTCGCCGGAACTGACCGGGCCCAATGGCCATCATCAGCGAAAGACCAAAGCGGCCATGATATGGAAGAAAGGGTGGAAAGGGTGGAAGAAGTTTCAAGCATTGACCAGCAACGTCCAGAAGTTGGGTGAGTTTTGGCGACCTTTTCTTTGACATCTTCTGAAAATGTGTTTATATTGTTTCCAACAGAATCAACTTATTCCCCCGACTTATAAGAACGAATTGAAATGTTTTCGGTCAAGTACATATAAGTGAAAAACAAAAATACATAAATACATCGCCGACATAATGTTTATTTCAATTTTTATATTAAACATACTTTTATCTCGATTGAGTTTTATTTTGACTCCACACGCGCCAAGATTTTATCGTATCGATATAAAGCTTGAAATCTCGATTGAATTTTTTAAGACGATTAACGGCACTTGCAATTGTATTGACTTGTATCAATTATCAAGTAAGAATCAATTCAATATAAATAAATAGTCTTGTAGTTACGTCAATCGCTATACAAAGTTATATTCGCCATTTTGTTTATTAATCGTTAATATTAATTAATCGATATCGATTTTTAAACATTACCATCGCATAAGCATTACCTGGGCACGTTTACGAATCAATTTGTAATCGTATAATTCGACAAAGTGGCGTATCCGCCATTTTGAATGTTGAAAATTCATCAGCGAGTTGGAAATACGTTTTAACAGAAACAATCAATATAGACGAAAATACGAGGAGAATATTTAGAAGAGTATTGACATCAGTTACTTTAAATCGAAGTACATTGTTTTTCATAAATAAAAAAAAAACATCGATTCTTTAAAATCCGTTAAATATAAATATTTTCAGGTGAATTTACAAATCAATTTGTAGTCGACTGATTAAATGAATTGACGCGCTCGCCACTTTGAATTTCGAAAATTCGTCGACGATCGCATGCTATCAAGTCTGATGGTTTGAATTGTTTTGTTGCATTTAACATTGCACCCAATCGTTATACTAACGCTGTCACGTCCGCGTGTACGATCATCCTGATTGCCAATTCAAGGAAGACAAATATAGGCAACCGATTATAATATGCAACAAAGGGATAAAGTTTTCCCAGTGTACTTCGATGACCTATCAGCCTTGACGTCTTATCGAACTCTGGGGAAAATATTTTCCATTCATTCACGTCTATATAATACAGAGCAACATTATTGTCCGATCGAAAGAAACTGATCAGTTTTTTCAGAATTATGTCGACAGTAATACTCGTTTGTGCACAAGTGAATTTCCACTATACGTTCGTATACGTCACTTCTTCCAATCAGTTACTCTGGTTTCGTCGAAAAGATGCCGATTTCGTCCAACAAGTTAGTGTCATTCGTCGTTACGCGATCGCGAAACGACAAAAGCGAGAGGGATATAGGATTGGCATATCGAAATGGTCGGAAAAGTGTCGCTTTCAGCCCGTACGTATAAAGCCAGTGCAATGACAATTATGTAAATGAAAGAACTGTCGAAGGGAAATTTTCACATGAAAAAGTGAGAGACCCATCAATTGAGTGAAAAAAAGTATATCTTTCTGCCCAGCATGTTCGGGACTCTAATTTGTTTTTTTTTTTTTTTTTTTTTTTTTTTATGTAGAAATGTTCGTTAACAAAATGTTTGTCCTGTTCAAAACTTCCTTATTGGCAGATTCCTGTCATTGCTATGGGTGCCTTATCGCGGGAAAGTGCCACGAGCGGCGCTAGACCTACAGATCCCAGTCCCTTATCACGAAAGCGTTAATAATCGATGCCCAATAATTGATGAAAAGGTCACGTCCCTGATCGAGGCACATGCGAGCCGCACGTGCAAAAATGATCATATATATATATATATGTGTGTGTGTGGGTATCGAGAAAACAGACGCTGCCATTCGATGCGGAATCATTTTTGCCAGACACGTGCGACTATTTGCGTGCCTGTGTGGGTGTCTGTGGGATATAAATCGAGCATGTGATCTCGTCGATTGGACGTGACGCGCGAATTAAATATGCAACGTTTAATATCCGCGATCTTACATCGATAAACCGCATTTCTACGCAATCGACGCGATCGATATATCGAGAGTGATCTAGAAATCGGATTGAGATTGCGTATCGCGAAATTCAGATCAACATGAGACACGCGATAAACATAAATATTTGCGACAAGTCGGTCGCGGGATTTCTGAAGTATTTAGGGCTCGGCGGTTTTTTTTTTCCCCTCTCTTTAACGTAATTTGATGCATCGATGACAAAGATGATGGTGTCAATCGACGATAAAAAATAAAGACTTTTTCTAAAAGCACAATTAACAAATTTTTCAGGTTAGGTTTTAATTTGGTGGACTTAACGATTGGTGACTTTGTATTAGTTTGGGCAATGTTTAACTATTATCTTCATTCTCCTATGATTGTCGCCAATTTTGAATAATTTTCAACTTTCATCCATTGTCATTCGTTATTTGTTTTTTCAGTTTTTATGCTATTTTTAATGAGTGCGATATTAAAATGTTATATTTTTTGATAATAATTTTTATCTAATTTAAGTTTTGGTCTACTTTTCATTACTTTGAAAATTTTATATAAATGAAGTCTTCCTAGATAAGTTTGTACATTTTTGGAGCTTATTTTATTTTTTAAGATAATAATAATAATATAATAATTATACTAATAGTTTTAATCCATATCAAAAAATTGTTTCTTCGATTTATTCAAATATTTCAATAATTACCGTCGGTCAGACATTTTTTCAGTTTTGGGTAATTCTTGTTTACTGTGCATTCGACTGCTTTGCATTCATTCCCTCGTAATACACACTGATTTTAAAAGATTGTTTATCAGTTATGTATTTGTTTATTTTTTTTTTAGATATTTTTTTGTACATATTCGTTTTTTAAATATTTGTTCTTTTCCGTCGCGAATTACATTTTTTTTTATTGTAAAAGGTACCGGTTAATTTCGGAAGAATTTGGATAATTATATTTATTTTGTTAATAGTTTGGCTTCATTCTCTTTAGTTTTCATTATCATTCTTTAGTTTTCCTTTTTTCACCTGTTTAAATTTCTGGTATTTTGGCAGTTTTTGACAATTTTGGGTATATTTTGTCTGCTTCAATTATTTTTCGTTGATTCCCTTACAATTCTTGTCTGATTTTTCACGAGTTTTTTATTGATGATGTTATCTTTACTTGTTTATTTTCACCTTTGTTATGTTTTGACTCTTTTTTGACACTTCCCTTTAATTTTAATTATTTTGGACAATCTTATAGATTCTGTATGCTTTATTTCCTTTTCATCCATTCTATCTTAGTTTCTGTTGATGTTTTAATATTTTTGTTATCGACTACTTACGCAGTTTTAAACATTTTTTAATATTTGGACATTTCTTGGCATTTTGGACAATTTTGGTTAATTTTTGATACATGAAAATTTTTCAATTTTTTAATTGAGATCTTTAACCATTATTTTTGTTACTTTTAGACAATTTTGGTCAATTTTGGACATTATATAAATGACATTATTTTTGATGTTGCAAAATATGATGGAATAATGATGAAATTAGAACTGGTTTTCGAAGTATAAAGACTTTATAATCTTGTTGCTTCCGAGTGTCAATCATCGAGTAAAAATGTTTATTTGTTAGATATATCAAGAAAATTTTATTTAGCTTACACTTTTCTCTTTTTTTAATCTGGAATTTTTGGCTTAATGATATTATTTATTAAAAATTATATTTTTATATGTATTACAATGCTAAGGGCGAACGACCCTTTGCGCCTTGGTTTGTCGTCGTCGACCGTCGTATATATATATTATTTCCGCTCATCGGGCCACGTCAGGGGCCTCAATAAGCTGAGGAAAACCAGACGCCGAAGATCGGATTTCTGGGCGAGCATGTTGCCCGAACACATTCACCCCACCACTAGAACAATGAGCAGATACTTTTGCTTTTCGATTTCGTCAGGAAATTCGTTTCCGGGTATATATATCGTATATCAATGGTTTCGATCATTTTTTTTAGGCGCCTTTTTCTTCATCCAGTTTATCCAAAATCATTAAACACATTCGAATTCATTTCGAAACGTCGAGGAAGACATTTTTCATAACAGTAGCGTATATGTGCGGGAAACTTGCATTTCCCTCACTCGTAACGAAATGTACGATTTAAGTTGAACAAAAAAAGCAAAGATGCATTAAAAAAGAAAATACATTATTGTAGACAACGACAAACCATTGATAAAAACACCAAAATTGAAAAAGCTTTAAAATTGTCGGACACGAGCAGACGCGAGGTAATTTTGGAAAATTCTAGAAAATCGATCATCATATTGAATAGGATTCAAGAATCATTTCATTTATTGTTTTGTATTTTTCACGTTTCTTATCGAAACATTGAAAAATATTACACTTATACGATGGTTGAAACGAAAAATTCTGGAGCTATAGCAAAACTCAGCGTGTATTTTACAGATCACTTTAAAGTTTTCCCGTCTTGAATACTGACATTCTTCACTATACGTTCGTCGATATACATATTTACTCGTTCATCATATATTATGCTATATATAGTCGTGCTCGAAAAAATTGTTATAAAATATATACAAAACGTACGACGATGAATTATACATATATATATATTTTTTCAAGTTTTCAGAAAACATTCTTCTCTTTCAGTATATCACGGCCCTTCGCGTTCTGTCCTTTAACCAATTTACACGCGGAATGGTTAACCCTGGACACCTTCACAATTTTTACACACGTATGTGTACTTATAAGTATATGTATGTATAAGTATATATCTTTAGATCGAGCTAGGTCGCTAACCGTTTTACTTTAGACCCGTCTCATAATTGATTCGTATCGCCTTAAAGTTTTGGTAAAATGACGTGAAACCAATTGAAATTGAATCGACAACAGCATTATCGGGATTATATGGAAGCAATCGAAATTCGAGAGTCATAAACGAACGAAATGAATCGGAAACACTCGGTGTACCTAATACATTTAGTCGATATCGTTCGATATATTACGATACCCGATTCCCGATCGCTTTATACCCACCATAGACGACAGAACATTGCCATAGAAAAGGTTGATAAAAGGTTATTCGTTTTCTACGTCGAAAGTTGTACAAGTCGTATTGTCGTTCGTTCGTCCGAAAGCAATCCGCTAGAGGCGCCTAAAGTCTATCGTGCGCATTGACGATTGCGCATCACGCGACTCCCGAGCCCAGTGTGCTAACCTAATTCAATCCTATCGCACAACGATCCGATTCAATCGTATCCTATACATGTATATTTATGCTAAAGTTCAGAGTCATCAAGATTTGGATCATTATAACTACTTTAATCTAAAACAAACTCATCGAGTAGTTGGACAATGAAAAGTGTCCATGAAAATGAAGCCAAATAGTTTTCGGCGTGAAAGTCGCACGGCAACGACGAATGACGAATCTCTAAAGTTTATTGGCGATGGTCTCGACGGCCTGTAACATCCTCATCATTATCGACCTGTTTTCCTCGTCCCGGCGTTTCGTGTATTCAAAGAACTCGATCAGACGACGTTCCAGGGAATCCTCGCGCCGGATTCTTTTGGAGCCGATCCTCCCCGTCACCGTCGTCACCTCCTCCTCCTCCTCCTCCACCTCCTCTTCTAGATCGCGATCTCGCTCCTCTTCCAATAAGTCATCCCTGTCGGTTTCCACTTGAGCGACGTCCCGGAAACGTCGGACCTTTGCCGTCGACGGCGACGACGAGTTGCCGTTTTGCATTGCAATTACCGACGTGTCGTTGCCGCTTGTCGCTTGATGTTGATAGTGATGTTGACGATGATGCTGCTGATGAAGCCTGCTGCCGAGAGGATTTTGGATCGTTCTGATGGAGAGCTCGGTGGCACGCGGTAGCCGCGATAGGAGGTTCTTCTCGCATTCGCGGTACCGTCGAGTCTCGTTTTTGCTCGGCACTCGTCTGCGGGGAAAATTAATGAATTGTTAGAAAATGCACTTTTGAAAATTTGCCATTAAACTTTTGTATTACTTCATTGCGTATTTCGACTGTTTTAGTGCGTTTACGGTACACTTTCGTGTGACGCAGTGAAAGATCGTTAATTATTATATCGTTTAAACTCGTCCATTTTCGTCAATATTCGTCTATTTACGATTATCATTATGATTTTCGTTCGTATTCGTTGATTTTCGTTTATTGTCGTAATTGACCGTTAATGTTCATTTAATTTCCTTTATTATCATTATATAGTTCGTGTATTTCCGTTCATCATCGATAATGTTCGTCAATCAACTTTTAAATTCGTCCATCTCCGTTTGTATTCGTTTACTTCCGTTTATTTTCGTCTATTCTCGCTGCAGATCGTGAATTAACGTTTAAACTCGTTTTTCTTCGTTTATCATCGTTGAAGGTGATCGTTTAATTTTACTTATTATCGTTATGTTTCGTTTATTTCCGTTTAATATCGTTAATGTTCGTTAATTTTCGTCTATGTATACTTTAATGTTCGTCAATTAACCTTCAAGTTCAATTAACGTTCAAAGTCGTCTGTTTTCGTCTATTGTCGTTCATGTTCGTTTAGTTTTATTTATTATCGTTATATTTCGTATATTTCCGTTTACGATCGTCAATATTCGTTAATGTTTGTTTATTTCCGTTTATTGTCGTTGATGTTCGTCAAAGTTGAGATAATTTTCGCGAGCAAAATGTTTCTAATATATATGAATGGTGACATATTTTTTCGAAACGAATTGAGGTTAGGTACTGAGAAAAATGATGTCGAAATTAGCGACAATCCACACATTATATTATATATGAAAGACACGACGAATATTGAGCGATAAACCCTGGAAGTTCGACGAAAATTAGTGTCCTTTTACGAGAATGCATGATGAAGTTTACGGGAAAAACGATAAAATTTAAATTCATTGGCGAAATCTGTCGCTTATATACTTGGTTACATCGTAATGGTCAAGTTCTAGGGATTTTCGACCGAATGTCGACGTCAATTTATAATATGCCTACATTTTTTTGTCAAGCAATCGATTATTCACGTTAAATGAAATTCCATTAGAGTTCGGCCAGCAAATCGAGCGGATGTCACGCCGGAATGATTCAAATATGAGACACATTGAAATTACCGGTTGATTCTCGTTGTTCTCGGAACCTTTGGCGTATGATGACGAGCCTCCTCCCGCGAGTTCTTGAAAACTTTGCAATCGAGATCGGAATCGATCGGAATGTCGTCCATCGTCATCAGCGACGATTCCGACTCATCCGGACTGACGGTAACGTATAGGAATTCCTGGGGGTTGACGTTGTCGTCCTCGTCGTCGGGCTCGCCGTCGTCGTCGTCCCCTTTGTCGCAGGTACGCTTCGCGTTGCCGACGAGGACCTCGTCGATAGCCGTGAAAAATGGCCATGACACGTCGTCCGCCTTGTTCCTGTCACCGTGCACCGGATTTTTGAGTTCCTATATTAAAAAAAAAGGCACATTTTTATAGATTTTAATTCGCGACTATATATACTGGACAAGTCCCCTGGGTTGACGGGGAACCAACGAAACTCGGGGGACTTGTCCAGGCGCAAAACGTTTCGTTTCCATTGGACCGTATCGTTTTCGGTTGCGGGTTATATACCGGGTCGACGGGCAACTTTGCGTTTATTTTCGTGTCGTATTATTATTGTTCGTGTTTTTGTGGGAACGAGTGACCGAGTTGGCGACAGAGCTACTACGTAATTGCGTCGCATAGGCGGTTCAATTAACGCAATTAATATAGGTCCACCGTCAATTGAATAGACTTTATAATAACATATATATGCTGCGTGAAAAAAAAAAGATAGGAATGCACGATTCTCGTATTATGTGATGATAAGGAGAATCAGCGCGATAAAACGATATACGAGCGTGAAAATATATATATGTGGGTGTCAGAGTTTACAAATTTCGAGTACACGCGTCTGCCAAAGATCAAAGCTTTAATCTGCGTCTGTAGGTAACTGCGGTTAATTGATAAGAATGATTGCGTAGTCGTTGAATTGTTCATCCCATTAGAGGTATCTTTATTATGTGGGTTTTATCTTAATTTTGAGATTCCTGAGATTGGAAACGTCTCTGGATTTTTAGAATAAATAAATCTCACGAAATAATGATATAAATCTCATATCATGAAGTAATAATGAAATAACGATCATTTCATTGTTTCATTAATCATTTTAGCGTTAATGTTTGAAAATTGAATGTAATAAAAAAAAAAGAAATTCAAATATTTAATGATGGATTTAAATTCACACGGAAATGAAAAGATGATCGATTTGCAAAATGATTTGTAATTTAAAAAGACAAAAGTCTGAAATAAAGTATGTAAGCGATTGACTGTAAAAATAAAAAAAATAACATAAAAATGTTTTTGTTGTTGATAATAGAAAACAAAAGATGTAATCAGAGTGTAGCATAATAGGTCGAACGTACTTTGTATTGTTGTAACAAGTTGGACCACTTCTTCTTAAGTACTCGATAATGGACGTCAGCCATAATGGTTGGAAATTCCTCTCTCATTTGTCGGAGGATGAAGCTAAAAAAAGAAATCTTTTTATTTTTATCTATTATTGATAAATATTTTCAATATATATTAAAGTAGGGGGAATACATTCGCAAATTAAAGTCAATTAGGCGTATTCATATATGGAAGTAAGATTATACGTGAATGGGTTATGTTATGTTAGGTTAGGTTAGGTTATTTCTAAGCGGTTGTTTGGGATGCGCATGACCGCTTTACGGAATTTTTGACGGTCTCGAGGCAAACATCGAAATCATTGACCGATTATGGTATAGGTTAGGTTTTAGGAAAAAGGGAATAAAAAAAGATTAATATTAATATTACTGATGCATTTGTTATTTACCTTTTATTCAATTATATTATCCTATTCTAAACACCAAAGTTTTGCCTGTACTGTTTTTATTGAATTTTCTATTTTTTAAATATTGTTTCTTTTTTTCATTATAGTTCGTTAATTGTCGTCTATATATTTTAATGTTTGACAACTAACTTTTAGATTTGTCTATATTTTCATCTGTATTCGTTTATTTTCATTTATTCTCGTTATAAATATAAAGACGTCTGTTTTCGTCTATTGTCGTTCATTTTATCGTTTCGTCGCATTTATTATTGCTAAAGTTCGTTTAGTTCTATTTATTATCGTTATATTTCGTTTATTTCCGTTTATTATCGTTAATACTCGTTAATTCTTATCCACATACTTTAATGTTCGTCAATTAACATTTAAATTCGTCCATTTTCGTTTGTATTCGTCTATTTTCGTTTATCGTCGTTATTGATCGTCAGTTAACGTTTAAACTCGACTGCCTTCGTCTATTATCGTTAGAGTTCGTTTAATTTCATTTATTATCATTATATAGTTTGTTTATTTCCGTTTATCATCGTTAATGTTCGCCAATATTCGTTAGGTATAATATTGCTAATTGTATTATATACTGTTACAGAGTTTTTCCTATACACACGTTTTTATTGAATTTTCTATTTTTAAAATATCATTTTTAAAAATAAATATCTTTAAGTATTATTGAATGACATTGCGTAATAATGTAGTACAGCTTGTAAGCGACAATCAAACGGTACGCTTTTGTACGGTAAAAATAAAGAAAAAAAGTCACTTTTATTGCTTTTTAAATAAAAATTACAGGCGTTAAAATAAGTGTTTTTTTTTTTTTTTTTTTTTGTTATCTTGAATATCCTACAGGTCACATATGGAATAAACGACTATTAAAATTTGAACGGGATACATGTAAAATAAATTCATTTAAAGGGGGGCGGTAAAAAAAAATTGTACTTTAGAGGCCCCCGTAAACTAGAAGTTTCTCTCCTTTACGAGCTTCTGTATATATACTTATTATGAGACGTAGTCGACCTCATTCGGAGCTCTGTCCGCGGCACACTCTTCATAAGAAATTCGGATTCGTGACAAACTAATGTTTGTAGGGCAAATAGATAACTGCATAGAGATTGGTTAAACATACACAAAGAACAGGTTCAAGAGGAAAAAAAAAAAAAAAAAAAAAATAAGACACGTGTACTTTGGAATATCAATTAATTATTTTTCGAGGCACTTGAACTCTACACATATGTCGTGCCTTTTGTTCGATGTCGTAAGTGTATATAATTTCTACCTTATAATTGCTATCTTTTACTTCTTTATTGCTACAGGTTGATTTAGTATCCGGTAACAATTGTATTAAATTCAGAAAAGGTTTCGTAACTGTCTAGCGGCATTTCTTTCAGCCTGTACTTTTATTTTATTGCAATTTAATTAAGTCGTAAACTCATTTATATATATTTATATAGGTAGACTCATTATACGAACAAATTAAATATATGTAGAACTGCCTTTAATAAAAAAAGATACATATAGTGTGCTAAACCCCATTAATAAGTACCGAAATTATCAGAGTAATATTGTTGAGAAAAGACTCGGTATCTGTTTACCTTCCATTTTCTCGATTATATATGCGCAGGGAGAACGTTTTCACGGGAGGCGATACGTAAACGAACATTCTCTCATGTTGTATCGAGCTCCATCTAGCGTCGAGAAACGTTCTATCAAAGTTTCAGTAGTTTAAGCTCCGACCAGAATAATCAGAAACATTTCCGCGGATTTGATTAATTGACCGTTCCATTCAATGTCCGATCAATCATATCGAGTGGTTTACCATTTTGACATTTGATTCAAGTACTAAAGCTGACTCGCATTAATCGACCGTCGGAGCACTTTACTGGTATTGTCATGTGTTTACAACCTTGAACAATATCCAGACACGAATGGCGCAATCATAAGGACGGGCAGTTACTTTGCCTAGAATTGTTTCAACTCGAATTAAGATTAAACAAGCGCGGTGACGCGTATAAAACGTACGTTTCGAACATGCCGGCGTATTTATTCAACTAGAGCGTATATCCACGAGAAATTGTAATTTGCAAAAGTATCGTTGAAAGTGGTCAGGGCAGAGCAGTACAGAATCCTCTTGCATATAGGAGACATTGAAAAGGATCGAATGAATTAAAAAGAAAGGAAGACGAGGGAAACGAGAACTAGTCGTGACTTTGAATGATTCGAAATAATGTAGTTGGCACCGCAGCGATAAGAAGCGTATTAATCGTGGATTGTATATACGTTCGCGCGCGTACATCTGGACCACATCGATGCCGCCGGGCAGCGGAGCTGTTAAAACGTATGAAGGAAACTTGGTTTAAGTTACACGTCCAATCCTAATAATCCGATGCAAGTCGCGAGCTGAATAGCCGAGTGAATGATATTCATGAATTGACGTCGCAATAAGACCGCGATGCAAACCTTGGGAAGTTGCGGCTGGCGCGACTCGCTGGCCGCAGTTGCTTGTGGCCACCCGACACGCAGCATCATCGCGCAAGAGCGCGAGCGCACGTGGCGAAAATAATGGACGGAACGGCGGAATGACAAAACAGAGGGAAAAAAGATCGCTTTACGCATACTCACTCCCAGCCAGCTTGAGCCGAGTACTTGCGTCCCGTGAACATTTTCCCGTTCTCCTTCCTTAGCTGAATGAACCGACAGGTGAGGTTCTCGGTCCCTGAAGATGAAATGGACCCACGTTGCCGTGGGTGGAGGGTCAGGTCATTGATTGTGTAAAAAGGGAGCGAATTTTTAACCGGTGGACAGAGATCTTTTCTCGCCGAGGAGATCGAAGCGAGGCCGGGCATCTCTTATTGAGCAAAAAAGGTCGCGAAAGGTCGGCCAGCGCCGATCAGTAACGGCGGAGAGTGAGGCGCGATCGCAGAATCCCGCCTCGACTCCGACTCCGACCTCGGCCAAGAGAGATCTCCGCATTCACGCGCGCTACACGACTTACATCGAAATTTCGTCTGGTGATAAGCGTGCGTCATGGTCCTGATAATCTAGTGCGCTGTCGTGGAGGCTCCCAGCGAAGATTATCATGGTCGGGATTCGAGAACAGCCTGATGCGTACTGTAATGCAGACCTCTTTTCAGTCCTTGCACTCCTCCTCGCTCTCCTCCTGGCCGGACCGTACGGAGGGTTCATCCGCGCCTCTAGTGGTTCGATGCCGTAGCTACGAGAGAGAGAGAGAGAGAGAGAGAGGAGCGAGGCGGAGAGGAAGAGGAGCACGTGAACGTTCGCCGCCGGGCCGCGCTATATACATACGTATATACATGTATACAATGCATATTATGATCATGGCAATGCGGCAAGAGTCGCCATCTTTCCTCGAATGAAGGAAACCTCCCGGTAGACGCAACGAATCCCGCGGATTCCGGTATACCAGTAAACGAGCATCGCACTTGGCTCGTAGTGTCATCGCGTTCCTACCTTACCAACTGCTCGTCTACTCAGGGAGTCGTCGACTGTGGTGTCTCCTTGGCGAGAGGGCGACTCGATTCGATAGGATTCAAAGTTTTCGCGTTATATTCAAAGCATGCCTGAAACCCTAACGAGAATTTTGCTTTGGAATGGAAATTGCTTCAGTCATCCCCTAATGTAACACGCGTGCAAAACAGAACGTCGAAAGTGTCAATGAAATTCTACGCTTGGATTTAAATGCAAAATCATCACGCGGATGGAGAATCTTTCGTAAATTTATCGTTGACGGGAGTTTGGAGCACTTGCGTTTCAAAACTTTCCGAGAATCTCCCTTCATAGTCCGTGTAGCCTCTTTGTACGGGGCGCGTCGCAGCCTAACGCAGCACGGATGCTCGCTTTCGTGGGAGTGTGCGCGTATGTACACAGGCGTCACGTACACCCTTACACGAGTACGACATAGGCAGCTCGCATTATCGGTGGTGGCACCGTCGTTTAAAATCCTTTTGTCACATCCGGTCTTAACCGGCTCTTGGAAACCGTAAAGCGATGTCTCTATCCACTGTCACACTTCGATCCAAGTACATCAATTATTTAACGATGTTCCAATTCGAACGTTAATTAAACATTAACATTAGGCAACTTTGGCGCTATTTTTTAGGTGCAGGACTATACATATGTTGTAGATTTGTTACAGTCAAAAGTCTCGAAGGTATCGCGAAGGTTGGTCATTATTCAAATGACCAAATTGGAAAAAGTCATTTTCCACTAGATTTTCTCTCTAGGACATTCTCTAAATGTATGAATATGATATTGTCCAATATTTTTCTAAAGATCGATGGCGGTTGGTAGGCAATGATCGAAATTGTTGATGGTCACCGAACCGTGTCACATCTGCTTTATCGTTCGGCCCTGCCCTTCGCTCGCTCGCACATTGTATTGCTACGTGCTCGGCCTCACTTCTTCCTGTCCCCCTTCCCCTTCCCTTTCCTCCCCCGCTCGTACTAACCCAAGTTTCCTTCTCCCTCCGTATGTGTTTCGAATACTGCGCACAACGTGAACGTGCCACAACCGTATCGCTCCTTCGAACCCTATGTAAATTGCTATTTTGCCCTCAGGAACTGTCATTTAACAACATTCTAGGAGGTTGTCCCAATCTTTATTTTATACAAATCCTTGATCTGTTACTTTTTGCTGGATTCTAAATTAACTTATTTATCCGATGATATTGTTTCCTATTTACAAAAATAATGCCACCGCGCAACATTTCGTCGCAACGAATTAAGAAATTACAAATCTCTAAAGCTTCACGAACAGGCAAAGTAAACGCGGTACCCGAGCTTATCGGAGGGTCATTAATATGCCGTGGTTCATTAATACGCTGACACTTTTGTTCATTCGCAATGCATTTCTCTAAATACATTTATTTAGTGGTGCCTCCACGCTTGTAACATGTCCATGCCATATTACGGGTCGACTTCCAGGTGGTCCGGATCAGTATCCACAATGACCCCCACCCCCTCTCTCTCTCTCTCTCTCTTTCTTTCTCCCCCCGTCACGTCGCAGCCGATGTTACACCCCCTTTGTACCCGTTCACGTATCGTATGAAAACTGCAGAAAACTGTCCAGTATTTTTGGAATCAGAGTCCATCAAAATGTTTCGGTGAGTTCGTCGAAATCTAAACTACAGTATAGTTTGAGCAATGGGTCCATATACATGGACCCATTCTATTAACCGCACGATTCGGAGGTATATTGTATTATCTTTCTTTGCAAAGACAACTTTCTGAAATTCAAATAGCGGATCAGATCCATTGAACCGTATCGCGAAAGCGCTTGCTTTACAGAGAAACTCGATATTTAAGAGTCTGGAAGATGAAATTCAGTTGTAGAGTTGAATGAAAAGAGAGAGTGAAAAAAGTGTTTATCAGCGTATTTCGGTATCCTTACGGTGATTCCATGTTTTCAGTCGAGTTCCGTCTAAGCGCGCGCTCGCGTTTCTTCGAGTGTAGTTCTGGCTCGAACTTCGTATCTTTTCATCTCTTGTTTTGTCTACTTCGGTCTTCATTATTTTCTTCCTTCTGCTGCGCGCTGAAGTTCTCTAGCGCTTTTGCTTGCCTCTCATTTTCTCTCTTTCTCCCTTTGTCCCTCTCGCTTCTTTTCTCTTGCATCTCTCTTGCATCTCTCGTTCTCCCGCTCGGTTGGGCCGTGGACCGACGGCATCGAACCTTCCATCCCGGTCCGACCAAAGAACTCCCTCCCCCGCTCCCCGGTCCTACGTCTGGCCTTCGCGGCAGTTGCAGCCGGTGCCGGCGACTGGTGTGCACGTATCTGTGTACATACCTCCCTCAGTGCGTGACGGTCGGGCTCTCCGCGCGTCTGTGGCCAGGGGCCAGAGGCAGGCAGAAGGCAGGCATCGACGGAGCCAGGCACTGAGCCAGAGTCGATCCAAGCCGAGCCGAGCTTATATAGAGCCGCAGAACGGCCGGCGAAACGGTACAGACAGAACGAAAGAGACCGAGAACGCGCGCGGCCATGTTCCTCGGTCCGCTGCGCGTACTTTCGTCGGTTTCGTCGTCGCGATATTCGCAATCGTACCGTGCGTTACGCGCGACACCCTTCTCGCGGTTATGTTATTGGCCGATCGTCGGCCCGAGATCGGCCGCGAGTGTGCGCTGGAATAACCGCATTCGCGAAGAGGAGCACCTTGGTTCTTGATCGGGTGGCTCTGAATACGCCAAGTGTGGTTCGAGATCGCCGCTACCGCCGTCGCCGCCGCCGCAACCGCAGCCGCAGCGAGGTGGTTTGAGGTTAAGTCGGGTCGCCCTCATCCAGAGGCCGCGACGCGAAACCTGATCGAGGCAACGGACGATGGAAGATATGCACAACGGTGTCGTCCTCATCAAATGTAAGTTCGAGGTCTGTCCTAAGGTGCCGAGTGATCCGGGTGAATCTAGAAATAGAAATAGAAATAGGTATAGTTCAGCAGCGCGCAGGCGGATCTGGATTTTTTAACCGAGCGTTTGCATGCGCTTTTCGCTGCCCGTAACCGATATCCCGCAGCGTCGCGGAGGACTCGCTCCGAGTTGCAGCGCTGGATGTATATAGTTATACATCGGGCACGCATTGCGCCAACCGGTTGTTGCGTAGAACGATGCTATCTACTTGGAGCCCTATCGTCGGGGAACCAATGACACGTGTTTTTCCTAATTTCGCGATCACCATTTTACCGAACAGTGTGAACGAAATTGGTACTGTAGGAGATTTGGGTTTCCAAACACCAAACAAGATGAATGGGTTACGGTCATTGCCCTAATCTAAATGTTTCACGGCGATCTTCACTCTTGGGCTTTGTCCGCGGATACCTATCGTAGGGCGCCCATTACATTGTGATGTGGAAGCTCCTTTGTTTGCGGCCACTCTACAAGAGCCGATCGCAATTGACTTGGGACATTGACAAAGGGTGAAAATCTCCTTGCTAAAATAATATTTTCAGCAGGAACAAACGACGCGTATCACTGATCCCCAATATAACAATAGGCTAGCCAATTAGTACACCGTGAAATTTAATTGCCCCAACGAATCGTAAGGTGCCATACGTACCCGAATATTTTTATCGATTAATGCAAACACGTGGCTTTGGTAGTACTTAATTAGATGGGCAGGGGGATTAAGGGGGGTACAATTTTCAGTCGGTGTTGTAGTGGGAAGGACATTTATACCCATGCAATGAGGACGAGCAATGTTTTACGAACTCGAGTAAAATTTTGTCTATGCGTTGGTAAATTTGATGCAAATGCCAAAGATAAAGACGGGAAATGACCTTAATGTAGGTTGGAGTTTATGGATTCTAGCCACAGGGAAAGTTTTGTCACGTAAATCTCGAGAAATATTCAAGGACTCATTCGATGACTCGTGTGGGAATTATTCACCGGCACATCTAAGACAGCATTGCATAAAGAAAGCAAGTGTTTACATAGTTGACCGTCGTATATATGTGGGTTTACTAATGTGTCATATACTATTAAAAATGACTGAACAGTTCACGAATCCTCTCGACATTCGGCAATACTTCAAAGTCATTTTACGATTAATTATATCGATGAATATGTTGAAGAGACACGTGGGCGGTCTAAAAATACACGAAAGCGAAATGCCTGCAGTTTAATTGCTGTAACTGGAAATTTCATAGCTTTGGCTTGGACGTTTTTCACGTCCTGTGGAAAATGAATGGATTGCCGGGGCTATTCTTGTTACGTCGGTTTCATGAGTACTGGCTCGTCTTTGCCGATGATCACGAATAAAACCACTACATAGGAATGAATGGGCTAAAGTTATTGTTTTCTATAACATTAAATGCAGTAGGCCCCAGCTATTAATTTCTTAGTTGGTTCGATTATTAACCATGGGCTTAGGTCGCCGTTCGTTCTTCGGTTCGAAACAGTTGGGGTTTATTTCCACGATGTGGCTCATATTGGTGCCCCTATTGAATTTCAAGCCTGTTCGCACGGTGGACAGGTGCTAGACTCGCATATCGCGATATAATGGAGCGGAGCATAAATTTAATCAGCTAAAACGTTTGTGAAACATTTGTGAAAGGTAAAAAGTAACTGGGAGTATATAATGAAAAGAAAGTCACTTATCGAAACAAAGAACTTTTACGCATGAAAATTCAAACCACAAGACGAATGAAGGCCGGAAAACGATTTCACTGCAACAGAATAGTGGAGAAAAGTGTTGAGAATGGAGAGAAGGGAAAGAGCGAGCGAGAGAGAGAGATAGAGAACGGGGGATCGAGGTTGAATTGCCTGCCAAAAATCCAAGAGAGATTGCCGTACACTTGAATGATACGAAACCATCCGCGTCGATGATACTTGACACTCCCGTATTTTTCTCGGTGAATTGACAGGGGGGAACGACCATCCCCGGTCCCACTATTCAAGAAACACTTCGAAATAAAGAAAAACATTGAAGAAATCTACCTTAACAATACGAGAGAAAGACGAAAGACAAACTCGTCTAGGTTGCCAGGAAGCGTATAATTAAATTTCTGGCAAGAAGAATATCTTTCTATTTCTCCGCTTCCTCTTTTAGATTTCTAGAATTTCGAGTATTTCGAAAAATTTCAAAGAACAACTTTGAGGATTTCAGACAGTTTTTATAAGAGCTCCGGACCTGGATTTTATAACCGTTATTTGAATTATAAGAAACGACTGTACGAATTCGATGCGTAAAATTGTAATAAATTGAAGAAATTCGCTGAATCCCTATAGAATATCCAAAGGGAATTTCTGGAATTTTTCAACTTTGTCAAAATTCTACGAATCTAAATAATTCAGTTGAAGAATTTCACGAGTATTTGCAAAATCACATGAATTTCAAAAATATTATTTTCAAAATTGTGGAAATGCATCAAATTCTAAAAATTTTATTATTCCAGAAGTTCCGACAAATGCTGACATTTTAAGAACATTTGTAAAGCGATTCGTACAATTGCCTACAATTATTACATACACAATCTTTAAAATGATAATGACATTCCACTCGTGAGAAAACCGAAGCAAGCTGAAAAATGAGTTAAGAGAATCACTTTAACGCGAGGGAGACGATCACACGAGCCAAAATGCCTTTTCACCATGTGGACGATATATTTTTTGTCCTAACCCCCTGGAAAGACCTCGTGGATCCACGATGTGTTGTTGGCGCTGTTTAACGTACGACGATGACGGAACCAGTTTATAGACAGAAATTCGGTTGATTAGAGCGAAACATTACAAGGTTATACGGAATTAATTCGAGGAAACAATGGATTCAATTGAATTTATAAAAGTCGAATTAAATGGTAAAAATGGTTGAGTCTTGCCGTTCACCCTATATACGAATAAAATTTCTAATCATTTCTTAAGATACATTTCTAGACTCTATATATAATGGATTTTTAATGACAATGGAAAATGTCCTCGCTTAATATATACTAGGATCGTTGAAAATTAATCAGTCGGAAAATAAATACGATTGATTGCACAAAGGATTATATAATAGCGGTATTTCTTTCGGGATTTATTCAACCATAACGACAATAGCCACGTGCGGGGATGATCAATACATCGTGCATCTTCGTTGATGGAGTTCTGATTCGCGTGATGAATCCCTATACACCAATAGTACGGGCGTTTCTCGTTGATTTTTTTATCAAATGTCGGATTAATCATAAAATTAGGAAGAAGTGTGTTTAATGAATCGTTACGAATGCAAACTTAAAGTACGGTATATCCACAGTTAATTTGAAAAAGAAGCGTGGGAGTCCCTCCTGATGCGTACGGTTCTACTTATTATACGGCGGTATAGTAATCTTTTTTCTATAAGATGTTGAGATAATGGTAATATAATGTGAACGAGTTCACGCAATGATGAACTTCCTAACCTCAACAGATCCGTCTCTTTTCAGTCGGTAAATACTTGCTGAAATGTGAAATTGTTTGAATAAATTTAAAATAAGAAAATTATATTTATATATGTATTTTTTTTGTTCTAATATGTGGAACTCATCCTATTCGACGTATGCTCGAGCCTGTAGATACATTGCGTGCGTGCATTTCGCTCCCTCCGCTTTATGTCAACCGCAAACTTTCAACGTTCAAGGACTCGGGTGGTGTACATTACTCGACCGTATATATGCGTGCATCATGCAAATAGAATAATAGGCTGCGCTTTCATGAGCGATTCAATATTTGTCCGCTAAACGATTGCTTTTCGGTCACTTTCTTGTTTGGATATCTTGGCTTGCGGTTAGCATGCATAAGAGACTAGATGAGGTTAATAGGAATTAATAGACTGAAAGGTTGCGTAATGGTGCCGGATTAACTGAGCGAGTATATAACGACGCGATGACTTCAGAAAGTATATGCAAACTTTCTTGCAATTATAATCGCGAAGCAACAATAAAAGTAAAGTATTCGCATAACAGTACCGAAACGAGACAGTAAAAGCGCTTTTATCTCCTCGTCTCTCGTTATATTTCAATTCGCGCAAGCCGCGCATCTCTGCTTTCCACGGATAATTAAGGGATCGCTCGTGTACTCTCTTGTTGTATTCATTGCCCAGTTCACATACGCTTAATTAAGGTTCAACCGCAGTGACGCTAGGCGCTGCCATGCCGCGTGTACACGCCGGATTTAAAATAACGCCGCGCGCGTTGCACACATTCAGACAGAGGGCGATCTAGGACGGGGGCACCGCATCCCGGTATACGTTGGCTTTAACGTTATATACTATAATGTTGCATTATACATTAATAATGTGGCGAAATTTTTACGAACATTTCCAAAATGATCCGACAATTATTCGGTCGATTAGGAGTTGACGATGAATCCTTTCGTGAAGTAGTCAGATGAAGATGTCAAGTGCTTAACGGATCTCAAAAAAGTCTACAATGACCATCAGGTACTCTAACTGTCTGACTCTTCGTGATGAGAAATTGTCTGGACGATTCAGGATTTAGGAATCATATGGTCGATAAACCCTGAAATCAAGGACAAGACTTACAAACAATAGGTCAAGCATGACACTTCATTGCTGTCAATGAATTCAGCTGAATTTCCTTGTTTTTTGGGAAGAATTACATCCAGTGTTAAACTCCCCAACAAGGGGATAGAACGGCCATTATTCCTGCACTTTTGACTAGATGCTATTCGTAAAGTCGCAGCCCGCGTCATTTATTATTGCGCGAACGCACATGTACCTTATTCGCAAATAGCGTGTAGGATGTAGGCAGTATAATTGCCATTCTTTTCCTTTTTCAAACTCGAGTTTGGATTCGTGTCAAGAAACGCGACGTAAAATTAATCTTTGATTGACTTTAATTCGCGATTAGATAAGGTTGAGCTAAATCAAGCGCGTATGTATCGGTCATTATGGAAAAAGAACCGGCTTGTTTGAAATCAACGATGGCGACGTTGCCGCTGTGCACCGCTGGCGCTGTATATACGAACGCATCAGAGGTCGAAGCACGCTTCTCGCCATAGGCCTCACAGTACTCGCACGCCGGCGATGGTGCGCAGATCACTATTGCAAGTCGCACACGATACAGTCGAATAATAAAAAGTTTGCCTTTTATTTTGCCATCTTAAATGGAACATGATTTCATGAAAAACATGGAAAAAACCAGCACGTCATTTTCCTTAGAGAATGAGGCCTTTCATCTTTTATATCCTCAGTATAATTACCGCGTGGAGACGTTTTGAAATAAATCTTTCAAAGGCAGTTGAGCAACGAATAAGTAATCGCTACGATCCTCGATGTAAATTTGACTATTGTTGCACCGACAGTCCGACTCATTGCATCTGTTGACTTTAAAGTCTGCTGACATAAATCAGGTACTTGCTTTATCCAGAGACATTTCCAAGATTCGATAAACCTTCAAAACTACCTTCATTAAACGTGCGCGCGTCATTTATCGTCGCGAGTGAATTATCGTGAAAGAATGGGACGATTAAAAAGAATCAAATGCGTCAATGTCAAATGTGAGCACACCAACAGTGCGCCCATAATTAAAAACGAGGACGATGCGCGATTGATCTGCTAGCTCCGTGCAAATTGGCCTTCGCTCTCGAATTCCGGAAGTCACTTGTAAACGGTGTAAAACGCATGCAAACCCATGGCAGTTTGCTAACCGCAAACCTTCTTTCGGCCGCTTATTGTCCGTTCGTCGTCTCTCATTACCAGTGCATTACCATTCGTTCGATCTCATTTTCAGTGTAACGGATGAGGTAATTTTGTTCACTAGAGTGTTTAAAAGTTTTGACAGAAATTTACGCTTTAATGAAGAATACGACAGTGTACATACATCGAGAAATTTGGCGTCCCACGTTAGTGTTGTCTTCTTCATCGTGTCGTCAACTTCGTTTTACGAAGTGACAATAAGGGGCTGGATTCTCTAGACGAGATGGAAATACTCGCCTTGCTTTATTGCGGTTGAGGTTTTGCGCCAGATAATCGATCTCTAGAGATTAGCATTTTCGAAAATAGATTTTTGATCAACGTTGCCCAACCCTGCGTGCAAAGTTCATCGACTCCTAACTGGACTGTTCGCTCCGCCGAGTTACGAAATCCGAATTCACGGCAAACTTCTGTAGCCTTAGTAACATTTGCAAGGAAAGATGGAACAGAGATGGGGCAAAGCGTTAAATCGAAACTCAATCGCGCAATAGGACAGTGTTAGGAGAGGTTACCAAACCGCCAAGACAAGCCGTTCAGTCCCGATAAAGATGGACAATAAATCGGACGTAATGGAAACGATCGTGAATCACAACGGCCTGCCTGCTCGCCCGTTGGCTCGTATCGCGTAGGCTGCGGCCGTGCCCACTTCTAATTAGTCATTTCGACCATACCGATGCAAATTTGTTCGACAGGCACCTTTATTCGAGGGAATTCGAATCGCAGCAGTAGAATAACAATTTCGGTCATTCTCGATTCGTTCGTTATACCTCGCATTATTTGCGATCGGTGCACGAGATGACATCATGCTACATCCGTCAAATTTGCATCATTCGGAAAATATACATCTACTCGCTTTTATTTTCGAAAAATGAGGTTTTCCTATCGATCGATTGGACGATAAATCAGGACATACGTAACGTCTGGGCAATTATAATTTTTATATCTTTCGGTAAGCGTAAATAATTGTGCTGCGTGTACGCAACGAAGATTCATCTTCACTGAGTCAATATTAGTTCTGGCTATCGCAGAGTCGTCATGGATTTCTGCACTACTTTGTAATAATAGTCAAGACGTCAACGACGCGTATTAATCGGCACTTTATCAATAGCCAGTATCATAATCGATAAACATTAGATAATTGACTGTGTACAGAAAACAGATGACAATAACGCGCTTGAGCAGCAGATACCGATAAGAATTTGCGAGTGTCAACCGAAACGTTTTCCGATGCATTCTTTTAATATTCTACACAAATAACTTTTGTAATGGGCATTTTTACGGCTAACGCGAGCCAGATGTCTAGAATAACGTAGACTAGAAGCGTGACATTCGGAAATCAAGGACACGACAATCGGTTGGATATTAGTCGGCAATTCACGGCTTATATACTTATTTTTAGTCGTGGATTCCGAAAATGTTAAAAAGTACACCCTACATGCAGGAAGGAAGTTGGGGAGGCAGGGGGATCTTCCTACCTTAAATAGCACGAGGGTCAAGTGAGGGCTCTTTTGAAGTAGCTTCTCATGAGCGAGGAGAACTCGAGATGTCGAAAGTTTAGGATACTTTTTCACCGGAGACGCGGATTTCCCAAGTCGTTTTACGGAATCCGAGATCAAGTTTTGAAATGTCTCTCAATTTACAATACGAGATTGGTTCTGCGCTTTATTTCGTCAAATCGCTATTTACGGGACTTTTAAAAATGTTAGACGCTTCGTGTAAATAATAAAAAAAAAAAAAGAAACGTCAGATAAAACTATAATCATATCTTGACTTGTTTATTTGTAATTTGTAATGAATTGCTATATAGGAGCTTATTGTTATGCTTGCTGATGAATTTGTTTATTTTCTGTTTTAGGTAAGTGTCTCGCGGGTCAATCCTACTCGTATTTGTCGAATACTTAAGATGAGCGTCCCAGAAAGTAGATAAAGTTTTCCAGAGGTAAACAAAAAATACGATTTATTATTAATATATATACGACGCAACGTATCGAATTACATGGTTGCCAGATTCTCCAGAATATTCTGTAAAGTGTGCATTTAAAGTGTGCAGCCCTGCCACGCGTTTATCCGGCAACGCTGTATCGGCATCGTTAAAGAGTCGAAAAAATTGCGCGTATTCCAAAGATTTTTATTTCCACCCGATAAAAAAGGACGTGCCTGCCGCATGGCAACGGCTAGAAAGAGTTTACTCGACTTTACTGAAGTTTTCCAAAGTTTCGAGGCAAACCACTGTCACGTTTTACGTGGAAGCGAGTTTAATCGCGACACCTTTCTTGGAATAATCGCGAGGATCTCATATTTGCATTTTATATCGCGGCGCGAAGCGCAGATCTCGGCATAGTGTGTCGCGGTGCAATCTTATCGGCTGATGAGAAAAAAAGTACAGAGAGAAGAGAAAGGCCTCCAGGGATACGTATAGCCAATTGCGAGGCGTATACCCGCGAAACGCCAAGAGGCGAATGGCGCGATGCACCGAGCACCTGCTCGCCCTTGCAGGGTGCTCGTCGTTTTCGCAATTCGCTCCCTTGCGACTCTAGAGCAGTGCCAGGATATACGTCTGCACCCAAGAAAACAGGCGTTGTACGACTTGTTGTCGAACAGATGTTGCGGCGAACGATTCCGTTCAAAACTCTCTCGCGCAGTTTATTCGACAGACAGAGATTATTCGGCCGTTTCCGAGGTTACGTTTGCGTCGTCCTGCGAGGGACGAACAATAAGTAAAAAGGATGATATTCTCCTACATTCGTCGAATGTATACAGGCAACAATGTTGTTTGGTTTTCGCCGGTGCAATTCTCGCCAACTCTGACGTCATCGTCCACATTGTCAATTGCACAATAAGGTAGGACTTGCTTCGTTCGACACGTACACTTTGGTAAACACGTACGACCGTGACACGAACGAACGCGCGCGACCATTGAGATAAAAGTTTTGCGAAATTACCCGCCAATTTCCCCGCACCGCCATAAACAAACGAAACAAAAGATGGCAGTCTAGAACAGTAACGTTGTAGTTCAGGTGCGTGCTTTTGTACATCAGGACTATAAAAAAAAAAATAAAATATATGTATGTATCACGCCTGCTCTTTACGTTCGAGTGTCGCGTTTTGTTCCGAGACCCCCGTGACGGTTCATTACATTACGGCACGTTTGTGCGTGAGCTTAGCTTAGCACATACTGGAATTTCGGCTGCGGACTCTCCTTGGAATTCACCAAGTCCGCAAACATGCTCAGACGGTACGCTCGCCGAAAGACAAATTGCCCGCGACAAGCGAAATTCGAATAAGCCAACCGAGCGAGGCGTCCAAGGCAGCAAATAATGTTATGGCGATTGTTCAAACCACTGTTGGAAGCTTTAGCGCAATCACCCAACGTTTGCTACCGAATGCCCATTCGGTCTACATGCTAGCATTATATCCACCGCGTCGAGATAGCAAGAAATGTTTGTCGCAACGTCAAATTGTCGATAAATTATAGACTCGCGGGGCTACTGCTCGATGATAACATTTATTTGGCCGTGGATATTTTTAGGTTCGGGGCATCCAGTATAGTACACGACTTTCCCATTTGCACGCTCTCGTGTAGCGTTCAATTCCATTATTGCCTGCATATTTGTCGATGTATTTTAAGTGTGGAGTGGCAGTCAGGTTGGCGGAATGCTTTTGCTCTGAATCGGCGGCGGACAGAGCGGGTATCAGGCCTCCTCGTCGTCGTCGTTTGGCGAGCGGCCAAACGGCACTGTTACGTCCGCATTTGCAATCGAACACCTCGTGGTACTAGCGCGATCATTATCCCTCGATCATTAGCCGAATGGCGCTGGAGCGTGCAATAAACTAATTAGCGGACGCTCGAGAACCCGCGGTCACTCGGAGAATCCTGGACGACCCTGATATTACCCACATACATACGCATATATGTATATATTCAGGTAAAGTAGCGAGGGTGTACCGGTACGGATAAAACTTTATTGGATCATTTCTCTTTCCTATAAAACAAAATTATTGTTTGCGATGGGCTATACGACCTAAAAAAGTCGATTCGGGAAAAGAACCAAAGTGCCAATAAATCGATAAGGCAATATGACGGCAATTTAAAGCGATCTGCGGATGCACGTCTAAGGCGACCTCTTTGTCAGTACGTGTCAACTGCGCCAATGGTGGGCATTTCCGAAATTCTTTGGCAATTTTCCTCATTCTGCGTCAATGTTCGTAATTCCTCGGCAATTCTCGCAAATCTTCGCCGATTACCTGCATCCATCGTTTCTATTTTCATCAGTTTACATCAGCCGTTATCGATTTTTGTTGTTGTTCTTTGTCTCATCGACCGTCGCAGATTTCGCACCATAACGCTTTTTTTACCTTTTTCTTAGTTCTCGGTCATTTTCATCAAGTTTTTTGGTCGTTTCTCGTTTATTTTCGTCGATTGTCGTTGAACCTCGCCTATTTTCGCAAATTATTTCGGTGAACTTTCTTCGATTTTCTGGACGTGTCATTTCTATTTATTTTCTTAAACTCAGTACTGGCAAAGATTTGATTCGTTTCTTCCAAAAACAAAAATGATCAATTCTAACAGCTCGTTACTCGATCTTTCGCTGATGTCGCATGTATGTGAGTGTCGTATACGTCATTTCATCATCCGCTATTTTTGACGTCCTGTCATGAAACTTGATAAAAAAAAACCACCTTCAAACTGTTCAAAGTTATCCAGAAATGACATAATTGTACTGAAATAGAAATAGAATATAATCAAAAACAAAAATGAAAGGAATTAGTAAAACGCGTCAAGTGTATACGAAAGTAATAACAAACCAAAAAAACGAATAATTGATGACACGGAAATTATGTATCTGTGATATTAAATGCGTGTGGTACGAGTCGAAGGAACCTTCGTGAAATAACATTTATTCAATCATTACTAATTAATGACAAATACGCGTACTTCACTCGGTTTTTAATGTTTGGAAAAAGAAAACGTTGGACCTTTGTATTTCGTTATACCACGGGTGACAAGAGGGCGCGAGCTCTATAACGCTCGCAGACTCCACTGGTTCCGATGATGAATTTCTTTAACTCATCGACCAAATATTACGTCACACCTGCGCCGCTCGTTGTCGAATCGTGCACTCGAGTAACGGGTCCTCATTTATATATATATATATATATATTTTATTTTATTTTTTTTTTTTAACAAACACTTGACGTATATGTATCGAACGCTATACCGTGAGACTGGATTTTATTTAATTGAAATACACTCGAGACACAAGTGGCGTAGACTCGGCGTCATTCTGCATACGTATACGTATATATACGTTTGACGTAATTTTAACGATGTGTTTTCGGCGACGACGACGACTTTATTTGCTTGGATAAAAGTTGTTTCCCGTCGATTTTCGTAAACGTCAAATATCACCTACGCCATCCTTGGACACGTTGCCTTATTAGGCGCTAGAAATATGATCACCGTTAAAAATATTCAGACATATTGTCTGCTAGAGATGTTTTGCTTCGCTTGTTTTCTTTTTGTTTTCTTTTTTTTTTTTGTGGGGTTCTTCCGAAACAAAGCAGCTGGAAACGACGAATATATATTGCGATTCTTCATTTGGAGAACTGAGCCAAGCTCTGCAAGAAACGGTGATTTCGACAAACTGCGGAGAAGGTCACTTGGAAATCGCGCGTCCTCAATATTTCTGAAAAGAAAAAAGAAAAAAAAAAAACTCTCGGCGCCATTTATTTCGGTTCCCCGATGCATTCTCTTTTCATCGTGAAATCAGCACGCGGTGATTTCTTCTTAATAAGGATGGCGGAATAACCTTTTATCGCCCGAAACATTGTCGGCGCACGTTGATGCGTCGATTATAGCTCCGCTCGTTTGGCTCGCGTCCAGGCTGCCTGCGAGAGGGAGAGAGACGCGTTAATGGCAAAAAGGTAACCGTGCCCAGTTGCGAGTAAATGAATTCTGAATTCTCGTTGTCGGTGATTGCTGACAAGGGACGAAACGAAACTGAAACAAAAGTGTTAAAAATTTCAGGAAACGAACGAGGGGAGGCTTTTCCAAAGATAATAATGGAAATCCAAATACCAAAAACTGTTGGAAATGTTTCAGTTGGTGTCCGATCGAGAAATGATTATGGAACTGTCAGAAACATCGAAAAAGGAAGGAAGTACCCAAAAGTACGCAAAAACCGACGCATATATTATGACTGATAAACAAACGGGAAGATGGCCGAATGAAAAGCACCAAGATTTTCGAACAATGACAGGACCCCCCATCACCTGTTCTTTCAACCAATCGTATGCGAGAGTGAAGGGTCATTTATAAAAACAAAAGGAAAGAAATGCTGCTTTATAATATTCTTCGCTAGGCATATAGGTAGGAGTGTGCGTGGCATAAAAAAAAAAAAAAAAAAATAATGGAAAAAAGCGTGCGGCCAAGTTCTCTATACGACTAGCTCGGGAATCGGTCCGTACGGTGGAGGAGGCCACCACCACCACCGGGTAGATCCACGGTATGGTGTATTAATAAATGAGCTGGAAGCAGAAACGATAAGCGCTCGCGCGCGTTATATATGGGGAGAGCGCTCCCGCAAGCTGCCGACCAATACCGATTCATAGGCAAGGCATGTATGAGCACGCACATATATACACACGTCGAGAAGTGATAAAGGCGAAACGCACCAGGGCCGTATAGTACGGAGTCGCTGCCACTGGCATAGAGTCACCCGCAACCGCAATGCTCGCTCAGGTCGCGATATCGCGTGTATATACCGTGTACCACAATGGACGTACGGGCACACCAGGGAAACGGATAAGCGTCGGCGTACAGCTGCATTACAAGAATGAAACAAGGTTTCTGCTTGTCAGTGTTGCCGACTCGATGCTGCTGCCGGCGATACACGAGTACTGAGGATGCACACGGAATGGCACGAAAACTATACGAGGGCATCACGTATCTATATATTATAAACTTACGAGAGAGTAAGAATACGACGTCGAGCCCGAGTACGACTCGTTCTTTGACCGATTACTAAAGGATAAAGCAGTATGATTAATTTTATCAAGTGTGTTTTCCAGTTGTCAGTTGTTTCAGTCGCGTACGATCGAGGCGGCGAAGAACTGACTGAAATTTCAGATGGACAAAGGCGAGACTTAAATTGTATAAGTAAAAATCATGGAAAACTAATTTAAACTATAGCCAGAAATCATGGATATATATATATACACGAAACGATACGAGGAGGAGGAGGAGGAGGAGGAGGAGGAGGAAGAGTTGCCTAGAGGTGTCGCTGATGGCTCGCGTATTGCGCGCAAGTGCAACGTTAACGTTGTTCTCCGTCGCTTTAATATTATACAACGATGCGGTGTTGCAAGAAACACTACGTAATGCCAATTATGGATCAAATGCGTATATGAAAAGAAGGCATCCTGAAGGTTCAGGAAAAGAAAAAAAGGGAATAGAACTAATCGAAGTGAGATTAATACCTCGAGACTGCGTGCGGCTGCTTTTGTTTTATGACATCGTCCGCGAGTTTGCATCGAAGTAACGTCGGAAAACCCATTCAAACCACGCACCGGAAATGCAGCGAACAAAATCGAAGCAAACGAAGCCGCACGGGATCGTGGCATTGTTAATATGCTGCATTAATAATTGATTCGTTTCTTGTTGCACGTGAGTGCGTAAAGTTGGTGCGTGAAGTTGAATCTCTATGAATGAAATGAGCATTGTCTTACACTTGAATTATATTCAAAAGGCTACTTTAACGGATTCACTTTTAACCCACTTGACAATCGCTGCTTATGAAAAGAAGAAAAAAAAATATATATACCATACCGTGACATTATTTTTCAGTTTTATGTGATGCAGGCAAAAACAATCTTTACAACCCAGTAACCTGAATTGGGTTAAAATGGATTAAAAATTTTAATCAATTCCTATTCGTACATTGAATTCGTTAAACTTTTTTTAATCCATACATATTTGAATCCTAAAATAATCGTTTCATTGAAATGTGGGTTGTGATATAGAAATATAGTAGGCTGTATATAGAAATAACTGCGTATTCAACAATCGAAAATTTCGCTGTTCTATTACCAATATTCCGTTTGGTACTGAATTTCTACAATTAATTAATTAATTAATTAATCGAAAATTGACAATTGTAATATACATCATTATACCGTATTATTGGTTTCGATCTCGTTATTAATTTTTAAGGGTTATTTGAAGGTCAAAGTGATTTCTTTAATGGCAATACCAATTTCAGGTACCGGATGCGAAGAACGTGAAATTTGTAACGTCCGAAACGATAGTTTTTAATTTGTAAGAATGCGACCTTCGGAAGGTCAAAGAAAGGTCATATGTGAAAAAATCATCCGGAGGCAGTTTCTTTTTTTTACGGGTGAATAAATGTTAGGTTTGGAGGCCAACGACCTTGAGCATCTCGACCTTAAAGTTAATATTCAAGGTTATCCGAAGGTTAAGGGTGATTTTTTTAAGGAAAACCCCTTTTTACCTTTGTTTAACCTTCTAAATAAGTAACATCCTCATAAATTAAAAACTACCGTTTCAGATATAATACTCCCCCCCCCCCCTATCGACTGCCGGTCTTAAAAACAGGGGTCCACATTTAAAAAAAATTAACAAGGTCACAACCAATAATGCCAGAAGATGGCTCCCATTATCCTTAGCAACTTTTGTTTAAATAATTTTTTTTTTGCATAGCGCTTATAATTTTTGAGATATTTGCGGGTGGATCGATTAAAAATGGCCCACCCTGTATATACGATTAATTATATTTTTTACTTGAGAAATATTTTACAATAATAATCTTCTTTATTCGTGCGATTTGGAAGAATAAGTTGCTCGTTCATAAAGAAACTTATACAATACTATATTACAAAAAAATTACAAAGATATTACAAACCTATGAAAGAATGACGGATTCAAACGAAAGCTTTTTTTTATACAAGTTTCAATTACAGCGTATTGATGGCATATTTTATTGGGAAAACTTATTTTCGATTCAGGTTAATAGAAATACAAATTTTCCTATTCGGAAATATGGATTAAAACGCATTAATGCGGGCCATTTTGTCGAGAGTACTATTTTTTTGATTCAAATTGATTGAAATATAAATGTTCATATTAAAAAAATCCGTATAGAAACGCATTAACAACTGACTTATTTGAGAATATTGTTTTTCGCATGATTCAGACACGTATTGTCGCGGATTAAAAAATCAAATTTTCTATTCGTACGAACAATAATGAAAATGCAATCGCGGATAAAAATGGATTCCTTTTTCCCCGAGTACAAATTCAAAGACTCGATCTGCAAATGAACGCATTTCAAAATACTTCTTTTTGTCCATTTGCGATAGCTGGGAACGGAGAGTCGAGTTTGCAATGTTCACGCGTATATTCATGACACCATTGGTTTGTCTTTTGTTCGGACCATTTACATTTGCGTTTGAATACACCCAGTGCAACTTTTCTGTATATAAACTGGAGGCTGGTATCGCAGGACAGGAGTGTTTACCGCGACGCGTTATTTCCGTTCTAATATTGGTTTATTTCTAGAACGACATTTTCACAAGTATCCATTTATAAATGCCATACAATCACTACTAGTGGACTACTTTTTACTTCATTCTAGCATTTCATTATTTTGGCCGAACGCGCTTGAAAGCGCTACGCACATATGTAAATATCGTTTTGGAAATGGTTGGTCGGCCAAGTGGGAAAGAGGGTACGACGTCGACGAGAGCGGAGAAGGTTCCTATATACAAGTGCCAGACCGGTCGTGCGGTTTGTTTACATTCGATTGTTGTCGGATTATAACAATAACAGGCTATTTTTCTTTTACCCGTTTCGACTCGTTTTCGTCCATTTGTCAATCCAACTTTTGTCAACAATTGCTTTCCAGACTGTAAACAATAAACAAGAGTTTACAATCGTACACGCACTCGATTTATTTCAAACACCCGATGACGAAAGAAGATGACAATAAGTCTCTTTTAATTATTTTACGATTACAATATGAATTTTTACAAGTCATATTTTTCCTGCAATTCGTTACTTGTGATGTTTTCCAGAAGGGCTTTCATCCTTGCCTTCTATTACGTTCTATGTGTACGGATATGCTTACCGACATGGGAAAAGTGTATGGAAAAGCGATGTACATACGGAAGATTGGAATGATCTCATTACGACGAGCGGATCTCGCCGGGGAACAAGACTTGGTTCCAGTATTTCCAGAAATCTGGTCTCAGTCCTACATAGGGACTATCTCCGTATGCTCGACGGTATTGCTGATGGATCTGAATGATGGAAACGCATGTCAACGATCGAGCCGCTCTCGTCGTTCTGCACGTGTATCGTGCCACGTCCCTCAGGCAGGACCGCTCTTGAATCAATTAATCCGTCAATTGGTCAGTAGGTCAGTTTGCAACGAGCGTCTTAATCAGATCGTCAATCGTCGATACTTCCGTCAACGAGGGTTCTGGGCAGGCATATGCCGGATTCTTGGGTCCCTTAATGGACAATTATTTGCACGACCGTTGTTCAGGGACGTCAGGATGAGTTTTTACGGGTTCACCAGGTTGAATTGGCGAGAAAAAAAATGTTTGGATTACCGAGGGCACAATAATATTATTGCACGACTTGTCTCCAGTGGTCGTTCGCGGAGACTGAAGTAGTGGTGTAGTTTACGAAAATCCGGGGGCCTTGAATGCAAATGGCCTGCCGTAAAAGAATGCCGTGGCCGCGCAAGTGCCTTACGTGGACCGTTTGCGTAATTTACGTCATATTTTACATCCCGCCTGCAGCAGCGTCTCGTCGATTAATTTCAACAATGGATACGCTCAGATTGTTACGCAAAAAAGGCACGAAGTAGCGAAGGACAAAAGTGCATTATGTCTCGCGTTCGTATAGCATTGTGTCTCGCTATGACTCCTCGTGCTCCTTTGGCGTCACCCGCAAACGGCGACGTCGGTCGGTCACGGTTTCTGTCGACTGCGTTCTCATGTGCGCCTCGACGCATCGTGTAGTAGGGCTGTATGGGCGGTATATCGGCACGACGCGGCGACGACGACGACGACGACGACGACGACGACGGGACGGACGCGGGTCGGGAGGCGCAGCGGCGCGAAACTCCGAGTCCGAGACCGTGGAGAAGAATAGAGTGTCGGCAGTGTGGTCCGCCCTGCCGGACGGTCGCGATCTTCGTTTCCCAACGATCCTTTCCGGCGAGAGCCGAGTCGAGTCGCGTAGGCTCGAAGCCAGAGTCCAGTGTGTTTCAGTGAAGTCCGCAGGGGCCTCCTTCATATAGAATCTTCCAGTTAACTTTTAGTGGGTTGCATTCAGTGTCGAATTCAGATGTGCAGGTGTTGCGAAAATACGCGATAATATATAAATAGCAGGGAAGTTTTTACGGACGATTTCTTTTGTGCTTGATTTCGGTGCGAGGTACACTCTTGCGCGGTACCGACTGTCGAGAGACTTGGGAGTCGTCGGAGGACCGCTTTATGGCGAACGACGATGTTCCGCAGCCGTGATTCAGTCAAAATCACCGCCCACGCAACAGCGGTGAAAAGCGAGGGACGCGGAGGAGAGGTTCTTGGCAATCCAAGACGTCGCCAGTGACCAAGATTCTCGAAGTGACGGTAAAGAAACGCTTTTTTGTTTTGTCGTGCTGGCCTTAGCATCTCTCTATAGGCTCGAAAAGATTCGTCGGCGAAAAATTGGCGATTAATCATTGACATAGGTAGATAAATGAAAGTGGAAGGGATATGACGGATAAAGAATGATTTGATTGGGTTGAATCGCGCCTATTAATCACGCCAGAGTCGATGAGAATCCTTTATTCGACACTGCCATATAGCGTCGTTGAATTCTAGTTTTTTGTTTTTTTTTTTTAATTGGTCAAATATAATGAGGGAAACGATGTAATCATTTTTCAGTGGGCAAAATTACGAGGTGTACAATTTTGTCGTTGGATTTTAAAAACCATACATTAATAGTATGTATATATATATTTTGATGTTTTGGTTTACGAATATAACGACTCAACATTAGATTAGATCAGTGTGAGCATTGGCATTTACCACGTAGTCACCCGATCTGATATCTTCTTTATAATGGCACTAGTGTTCATCGGTCGATTTGATGAATCGAATGAAAATATTTCCAGATGAAAAATTGTCGCGGTGCCAACAGCAATCATACTCGATGCGCGATATTCGACCTTAGAATTTGCGGCGCACTTGAGCGTGCAATTCATTCCAAATGAATTTCGTTGAAACATTTCAAGTTCGCGCCAATGCTTTTTGGTAGGTGGTACGGTGAAAATGTATATTTTGCCCGTTTCGCGACTAATTGTTCGCGCGCGACTCGAATGATGCACTCGCGCTATATAGTTTCCCGGAAAGCAGTGCTCGACAATTGAACCGCCGCAATTGACCGGTGGCATAACAAATACCCTTATGCTTTCACTCGACAATTTCAGTCAAGTTGGCTGTCAAGGCCTCGAAGCCTCCGTAGTAGGGAGTTGTTACATTGCGCGCTTACTCGGTAAGCATAAACGATCATCGGAATGCTGGACTCGACGCGGAATGCACGCAATTAAGAAAATGAAGTTGCAATTAACCGACCACGTGGTGGATAAATTCCAGCGTCTACGTTTGTATAGTATGCACATTACGCAGTCCAAGGTGTTTGAACAATCGAACTGCTCTTAAAAGTTCTGCCTTTTTATCAGAATCTTGACGAGAAAATGTTTCCCAAAGTGATCTTACAATGTTGTGGTTTCTTGTGGTCAATTTTTTGTTAAATACGAATACTTTTGTTCACGATCGAATTTCATTCCTGCTGGATTACAAAGATGTGGAAAATTGGAAAATGACGTCATGGGCAATATACGGCGTGGAATTTATGCGCCATCGAGCCGCATTCAGAAATGTCACGTGCGGACTCATATATATAGTTAAATGTACTTTGGCTTCCTCATTCCAATTGTTATGCGCGAGGCTCATTGATTCGATATACAAGTGTGATTTGTCCCAATCACAAAAGCCACTTCCGAATTCGCAAGATGCATTTCTGGAAGAGATACGAAGGAATCCCGGTAATTCATCAACGAGCGAAAATTTTGTACCATTACGCGCGCAGTTTATTTTGTCCATTGTTCGAACGACAAAAGAACGGAATGAAAGTAAGACGATTCCGAGCTGCACGGATGAATAGGTAACGTTGCGACAAGCGACTTTCGTGCTCTCTTGAAAATGGCGACTTGAAAAAATGCGCATTGGCGTGAACGGCGGGCTCGCGCGACCCTCGATTTGAAATTCGTGCCGCGTTTTATTAAGGATCAATTCTTCGATGAAAATGTCGATACTTCATTTTTAAAGTCGCTTTAAATTTTTACGCTGTCAAATCAACAAGGGTCGTCGAAAGGAGCATGAAAGAAAAATGTCTTTATTCTCATTCTCACGCAGACGCGTGCGATTAGCGAACGTCGTACTCGTACCCAATGTCATTAATCACAATACAAATACCGAGTGCGAAACTGTCGTATATGAAATTCATTTTAAGTAGGAGGTGACTTATCCACGACCGTCACTCGCATCAGGACAAAAGAGCATGTTTCCCGTCATAATTCCCCACTATCAACGTCGGTAATAGGGATACATTCTTGCACAATAGCAGATTCCCAACGAGAATCGCTTCACACAATTACGGATAATTTTGATGATATCCTTTAAAAAATGCACAGTCCGGATGGATGTTCACCCTGCATACTTCTACCATGGTTGCTATAATACAGGAAGAGTCATCATCACCGAGGACAGATTGAATCTTCAGTTTTATCAGTCGCAAGCCGCGAGACATTATTGCCAGCAGGAAAAACACCGCAAGTACCGATGGGTCCGTGGATTACGATACACCGGTATTATTACAGATAAAAACAATAATGAGCGAACCAGTATTATGTTGTGGCCGTTGGCGTCAGCCATTTTTCAACCACCTGGTGACCTTCGTAGGAAACGTCGAAAGGTTGACTTAATCATCGACTTTCGATAATTGCGACACCGTTTATTGGTCCAAAGGCGCGAGTTTCAAGTGTTTTAACCAATTAAGAATTTGAAGAGAGAAACTCGGCCTTGTAACGCTTTAATCGCTCTTCCTGCAATCCCTGCAACGCAGTTTGCGTCCGTGTGGCTGCATATCGCATGTTGCGGCGACGCTTGCCGATCCAGCCACCGTACCGCCCCGCGCTACACCCGCCTCCACGTATAGAGCACGCTCGAACGCACCGCCGTTGATGATGACATAATCGGCCAGATTTAACGGCTTATCTCGGGAAAACTCTCATTCGTAAAATCACACTCGCACTTGAACTATCATCCCGTACGAGTCGTGAACCAGCAAATGATTCTCCCGAATTTTGGGACGATGGCTCTCGGTTAATATCCTCGTCGGAAACCACGTCCACTGATTATTGGCGATGGTGTAAACATACAATGACATCGCACGCTTGATTTCGAAACATGCTGGATTGGCAATCGCAGCAGGACATTTCTCTTGGGAACTTTTCGCTGACCAAAAGGAGATTAAATTTCATGAAAATCGATGTAATGAACAAAATAATGAATGAAGAATACAGAAATGGATGTGGCTAGATTATTAGAAGGAGAAGAACAAATTTCATTAGTTCAATTGTTATTGAACGAATTTCAATGTTTACGCGACAAAAACCAACACGTTTCGAGACTCGCGACATTATTATTCGTTTGCACGTCCATTAAGTGGCCAGAGTGGGGGCGAAAGAAGTCGATTAGCTTTCTGTGAAGCGATTTTCTCGCGAACGTCAGCAGCGGCGGCTGCTCTCAACGAGAGCAAAAAGCGTTAAAAAAAAAAAAGATAAACGCTTCGCATTGCGCAATATTTCTGCTTCACCGGCTAATTGTATATTTTATCGTCGTGCTCGCGAGGAGGAAGCCATTCGAAACTTTCCTACCGTTTGCACCATTTAGCGACACGTTAGTGTCGTTTAAACGGCGCGTATCGCTCGCACTATAGCAATAAGCCAATTAAATTTGCGCCTGATGGAATGACTCAATTTATGCGTTTTTCATCATCACGCGGTATAAGAAAGGCATTACTTCCATGACTTTACAAACGTTTTGATCGCTCTAATGATCCGAATGTTTGGATCAATTGGTGGAGGAAGAACCGCGAGGTCGAATAGTTTTGCGAGTGCCATCAAATCTGTTGGATTCATTGGAAATCATTGCTGGTCTCGCGTTCTTATCGAGTGTTTAATTGAATTAAATTAAAGTAGGAAACACTTCTGGAAGAGCGACTGATCGATCGCGAACCCCCCACGTATATAGTTGTTTTCGAATGGAAATTAATTTTCCGAGAACCCGTACTTGGAAAATTCAAAGCACTTGCATAATTCCCGTGACATTGCGAATTCTTGATTAATAAATGCAGTGACGCAATGTTGCGTTTACTCTGTCGCTTTTTCGATCAGTCTAGCCAGATTTGAACGCAGAGGGTGTTTTGTCCGTATACGTGTGCGTGTGTGTGTGCCAGGACACGTTTGTGCGTAGAGCTAAAATTTATGGAAAATATTCGAAGGGACAATTTGACTGGAATCGATACCGATAAAACGAACAATGCCCCAACATCGGTATAGTACTCTGTCGAGATGGATGTTCCCCGAAAGGCCAGACTGCGCGCAGAAAAATTTGAAATAATAAATCGTGGTCTCGACATAATGGCTTCTAAATTTCACGCCGTTCCAGCAAAGGCGCGATTGCACGGCCGGTCTGCGCTCGAAGGCGCGACGATAAGATCCCCACCGTCGCTGCTGAAACCGGAAATGGATGACGCGGACCCGCTGCGGTCGACCAATAACCAGTCGCCCCTGGAAAGCGGCGCTTCCGGTTCTACGCGTCCACAGCTGGACAACGTAGCCGTCACCCATCGCTCGGCCCCGGCCGCGGGGGAACGGGAAATACAGGCAGCTTTTTATGTGGGAGTATCCGCGCCGGTTACCCACTTATACTCCGCTAACGCGCCGGTTACAAAAACAACGGGGCTCGTGCTTGTTGCAGCAGCAGTAGCAGCAGCAAGGATGCTCGACGATGATAATTGTCATCCGTTTTAATTGCACTGGAAAAGGTTCCGTTCATTCGTATGCAACAGAAGCGGTTCTCAAAGATATAGAAATCTGCTCCGTCCAAATGGGAACGATCGGCTACTACTCGACGGCGATTATCATTCGTACGCAATCCTAAATTGGGTAACAATGATTTGAGAATCGACCGGGTGATTTCTGTGCAAAGCTCTCCTCTGTTATTTGGGAGGTAAAAATAAAAGTCCATGTAATCATTAGGCGATGCAGACCAGACTTGGATTTCTTGTTCGGTGTGTTATTCCAGTAAATCGATTACGGTATGCGCTAATGTATCCGGTACGGAATGACCGAAAAGGGGAATGTTTCAGTGTTGCAGCACCCTTACCGTTGCAACTCACGATAAGCTTGTCACAACCTGCGCAATCCTCCGGAAATTAATTAAATGTAGAAAAAGGTTTCTTTGTTTTAAAGTTAAATCTACATCCAAGTCACCGAAAGCGGTAAACAGCGGTAAACAGTACGAGGATCAATTCAATTACATGCGATAAAATTGAAGAGAACACAGCGAAACGAATCAGTTAAATGAATTCAGAGTAGGAAACTAGGAATAATCGAGGAACGAAACGGACTGACAAATCGAGACTCACGAAGCGATCAAGATGAAAGGAGTAAATGATAAAATTGCATCCTAATTCGAACTGATAGAACCCGGCAGCGACTTTTTCACATTCCTCCAATTAACGGCAAATGTCGATTGCACAATACGGGCGATGGAACTAAATTTATAAGGATATTAAAATATACATATAACGTAAAGTAGTACAATTGCAAATTGTGTATACATTGCGAATGGAAAGGTCATTGTTCAACCGAATAATCAGCATTGATGGGGGAACGACGTGAAATCAGCTATATACGGTATACCAGCATATCGTCGCTGACGCTATAGCTATATAGCCATTTCCTGCGGCCGATGCGGTAATTAGTCGATATCGTTTAATAAACGAGTGCACGTTTGATGTCCACTGGAAACGAGTGCAATTAGACACAACCAATTCACGTTAGAACGTTTTAACTTTCAAATGAGACATGTACGAATCTTTGCAGCGCAACCAAACTTGAAGCACAAAAATTGTTCCAACATATTCGGGACAATCAATCAAAACGTCCAGCGGACGTCCAGATGCCAATCTGTCCGCTGTTAAGTATCTGCGACGTTGGAGAATGGTATAGAACAGCCCCTTGAAAATAGAACCAAATTCAATATTGGCTTTAATATTGTTGCACCATATCGATCGCGTACTATTATAGTGTTGGGTTCGATTTCGAGGCGAATGACAATTTCTGCACACTCATCAGGTTTGGTAAACAAAGATATACTATTCGGAAAGCAGGGGGGAAGCCTATATATTTCGTTTCGTTTCGTTTCGCGGCCGAGTGAAAATAAAAAGCAGCCAAAGTGTCGATATTCGTTTTTCACATCGGTGCTGCCAATAAAAGCCGGCGAAGACCTTTCTGCTCCATTGTTCCCCGGCGAACATTATACGTCGTCACTATTGGAATGCGGTTATTTTTGCGGCAGTTCCGTAAACTCCCGTAGCTTTCGCTGAATATTTGTATATCGTATCGTTTGCCCTCTACCATAATTCATTTATATCAAATTTGCGGAGACCTAATCGTGCCGTTTCCACATTCCTTTAAATTTAGTTTGGTCACTTTTAGCGGTCACACTACTTGGTCGTCGCATCTGCCCGAAATGATTGTTTCATTCGATTTTCTCTCTTTTTCTTTGTTCGCCTAACCTCAATTCTCACTAGGAATTCTAGAACGTAATGATGTTCGTCGTAACATCATATATTTGCGGTTATAATAATCAAATCTTTATTTTAAATCTTAAACTGAATAACTTTTTCGATCATCGGATTTGGTTGATTGACACTTGGAAGTCTACTGTAAACGAGATTAGTAAGAATTGCGAAATATATAGTTCATTTACAAGAACTAATAATAAATGGCTGTTATTCGATTTTTGTCTAGCTCCTTCCCATTCGTCTCCGTCACCTTCGTGCGCGCTGTAGGTTTAGATTGGCTGACATATAGAAGTAAAAATAACGCCGGGCCGTTATTCGACTATTTGATGTATCCCTTTGTAACGGATGGCAATGAAAGAGAGATAAGTGCTCGTATACCGCTCGTATACATCTTCGAATAAACGAAAACTTTCAAACAATATAAATTTAACGCTTCTTATTCGTTAAATATAAATAATATGTGTTCTTCGACAATTTCATTCGACCTTATTCGTTTTTCCTGTACTGGCGATACGAGCATCCTCGTTTGAATAAGACTACACGGTATATAGGTATATATACGATAGATTAGGTTGATTAGGCGTTTGACTAAGCGCCCGAGTCGAGTTGTAAACAAATTACTTCGAGTCGATTAGAATTCTATTAGTATTCGAATACTAAGTGGATCTGTAAACGAGTGGTAGTATTGAAGATTGATAAGTAAAAAAAAACACATATTGAACTCTCAATATGATCTAATCCGTTTTTATATAGTCGCTTCCTGTAAACGCAAATTTCCATAACAACATGACGTTTTTGCATATATATATTTATCTAGCAATTGTTCGAAGATTTCCCCTCATCGCTATCCATTTAAACAGCCATCAGGGGACAACTAAATACAAAATAGCAATCGCATCAAATTTTGGTACGAGAATTTTTTTTTTGCTCGAAGTTTGCGCAACGATTCCAAGCTGTTACTCCTGTTCGATGACTGTAATGAGTCGATACTCCATTATGCACTTTGACGAATTGATGAATAGTCGGAAAGAAATTGAACCGAGTTTCGCGTTTTTTTTTTATTTTGCCATTTGTAACATTACGAAGCTGTGAATCACTGCGGTCTTAAAAGGGAGCGATGGATTGTTGGGAAAACGAGAGCACTGCTTGTTTTTTTTTTTTTATCTCCGACACGCTTTTAAATTTATTTGTCGATTTTTACGACTCTTCGAGATTCCAAGGTGAAGAATTTCGATCTTTTATATAGAACGCGAAGGAAGAGAAAAGGCTAAAGCGAAGGATGAACGAAGGAAAAGAGAGAAACAATAAAAGCGAAAGCTATATTAGGCGCAAAAAAAAAAGAAATATACCGTAGAAAGGACAGAAAATGTGCAATGGTTCGTGTCCTTTCGATCGAAAATCATCAAAGCCGTTTCGCTTTCGTTTTCTTTTCTCTCAATCGTTCCGTTTTATCCTCGACACAAACACAATTCGCATTTAGCTTCACGATTATATATAGTCAGTAACGTAGTGTAAAATGATTAAGGCTAAAGGATATTCGACCTACCACTAGTAGACATCGAGGCTAGTAGACGCCTTTGATTAGTAGACTTTTGATGCGCATGCGCATGGCGAGAGGGGGATTCCCCGCCTTCCGTAACGGAAGAATGCCTCGAAATATATATGTATATATATATATAGAGAGAGAGAGAGAATAAACTTTATAAACAACGATACACGGGATAATAACCTTAAATAATAAAGGCGAAATCACAAATACGCCGCGGCTTAATAAGAGAAAACTGACATTTATAATGTCGTCGGCATAAAATGTCTGCAATGGAGGTTATCGTTTAGTCAATACTCGTCGTATTTATCTGACGTTGCGAAACGAAGGTTAAGAATCTCGCGTATTCTTCGTTATTTTCACGCATATATATCGCAATCGAGCATCATCTCCATGCATATATATGTATATACATATATATACTCTTCATTTACGACTATTTTCTTTTTCGATGGAACCTGACCTTCATCAGACTGGCAAACGTCCATCGGCATCGATATCATTACAATTATTTCATTTGTATTTGTATTTGTATTCGCGACGATGTTATTCCCGAGTGCGCTCATATACGTTGCAGATTTCTAAGAGGGCATCATCTTTCGTGAATTTAAAAGCTGATTCGAGGTTTGCGAATCAACAATGTTTAAAGCGGATGAGTTTCGCCTTTCAAATCGTTTTTTATTACTTATTGCAAGACAAAAATGTACATTTCGATTTTTTATCGCTTTGTTTATTGAACTTTGATACTATTTACATTTTCCGATGGTTTGATGTCGTTTAATTATTGCCCTGATATTCATTTCAATTAATTTCGTAGCTTCCCAAGCTGCACAAAATGTCTGTAATGTTTTTGAAACGTATCAATCGGTTTGGTTGTATAATAACATTTTCTTATATATATAGTTATCTCGATTTTCAAATATTTTAACAGTCGTTTTTCAAGGCGAAAAGATATATATTGATTCATAATCGTTGATTCAATCGTCGTCCATATCACCAAATTGAGTAAAACATGTCGTTCTTATTCGTTTCGGTAATTATTTTGTTCGTTTCATTCGATTTCGCTGCTCCATTGTTTTGAAAACTCCCGTTTCTTTATCACTTTTCTATGATGCATCGGCGATTATTTCATTAACTTATTGTCACTTTTTGTTTGGATGTAAATCCGCTTATTTATTTCAACTTTTTTCTAAAACTTCAACATTTCATAAAGTTATAAGTTTATATTTCTCAAACTTTGTGAAATTTTTTAAATCAACATTTCTCAAGAAAATTTGTTTTACCGCGGTATTGTTATTATGATGACCTTTGACTTTCCCCCATTGTATATATATGTATATATACACTCCTCCCCCACCACACGATCTGTGCGGTGACTTTTAGTTCGTTGAACCGAAAAAAGAAATACGCAACGGTGGGAAATGAGGGCAAAGGTTAAAATATATAAGGGAGGGCCGTCATATTGATTGACACGAAAAATTAAAATAAGGGGAGTGTCGTCCTATGCGGTATACTCCATTTTTTTTTTTTTTATCTTTCTTCTCAATCTTCGTGCTATCGGTCGTCGTACATTTAAAAGTTCCATATTATATTTGCACAAATATAATACGTATATATTTCAATACCTTTATTGTTCATATATATACTCCATTTTACATTCCGCCATATTGTACTTTTAATAAATTGTAAAGAGGGCTATCGTCATAGCATCTCATTCGACTACCTGTATGAAATTCTACAATTAAAATATTAAAAAAAAAAAAAAAAAAATTATTTTACTTCGAAAATATATTGATTACGAAATGTACGTGTTTTTTTTTTTTTTTTTTTTTTTAATGAAATTACGAGGAGCAATAATAATGTCGACTTCATCTGAGACGTATGAAATGCACAATAACGATGTCAACTCGCACCTATAATTAGAGTGCATTAGTATATAACGTCTATTTAAGCTCTTGTGTAAGGAAACATTTATGAATTCACTTTAAGTATACGCATACATATCTCATCATCATCATTCGATTGAAACTTTTCTCGCATTGCGAATGCGCCGGAACGAAGGCAAAACAAACAATAAAAATAGATTTATTCAGCAAGACGGGTTAAATTCATTTCAACTTCACGGAAATAATTCTACATAATTATCGAAATACTTATATATAAGATGTAATAAGTACAAAGAATTATGCCGTGCATGAATTTGCAGCGAAATCGGAGCGTTTCGTCGGTCATATTGGATCCGACATTTTGAATTTTGAAAATTGAACGAGAATTCGATAGATAGAAAAGTTCTTGCTACCAATCGCTTTCTTCATTTTCTTTTATCGATTATCGATTTCATTTTTATTTTATAAGTATAATTTTTTAGAGTTTAGGATGATTTTAAAATGAAAAAGAATCCTTTTACGATATCGGACTATTTTGTGCGCCTTTAGTTGAAATACGAAATCATTTCCATTACCTTTTAAATACGAAAAAAATTTCAAATTGTCGGTAATTCATTTTTAATCAGCCATTTTGATTTTTGAAAATCGTACATATACAGTAGTGTAGACCACTTTGAAGTCGATATCAATCTTTTCTCTCGTTGAAAATGCGAAGCTTGAAATTCAACAAAAATTAATGGATTAAAGGGATATATATATATATATATGTTCGTATTAAAATTACGTTTATACCTGAAAAATTTATTAAAATACATAACGGGAAGAGATTATAGGTTAGGTTACAATAAGAATTATATATTTATGTAAAGGCGGTCGCGTGTCTTGCATTAATCTATAAAAGTAAAATGCCCAACTTGAAGTACATATATATATATATATATTCATACTTTTATGATTAATTTCCTGGCGCAAGAAGCAGTTTCCGAGAAATCGAACAAATTAAATAAAATCGTTGAAGCGCGCATTTTTTGGATTACGTGTCATGAAGAATATATATACATAAATGCAAGTGTGAGAGATGTCATATACATTTATGACGGGTGTATGACAAATGCTCGAATGGCCAAATGTCGGAATGCCCATTTGGCCATTCGAACGCATTTGTATACATATACCGCATCCCGCACCTTTTACGACTATGTATATATGTGTATGGCTGGAGATCACGTGATACACAAACTGCAAGATAGAAAATGTCGCGCATCACGTAAACAAAAATGGAGAGTTTCAAATTCCGGCCGCAAGCTGTCAACTACGCTTATTGTCAGCATGCGGTTAATATGAGGGGGAAAAGAAAAAACGCCAAGAAAGTAATAAACCGTACAACGTGTGTAAAACGTAAGTTCTTTGTTTATACCGTTTCGAGTCTTTGATTTTTAACCCTATCGTCGAGTCAACAGTTGAATGTCGACCGATGTCCGTTTGACACACGCGGTTACTGCACCGTGGATTGACATTTTTTTCAACTCTTCTTATATACGCAACGGACATTAGAAAATCCACATGCGCGCGCTGTAAAGTAAAAAAAGAAAAGGTTTTAAAACGGCTGCACTGATTATAGGGGCACACTCAACGAATATAACATATCTAGAACGAAGCGTTCGACGTTTGTACACACATTATGGTGGAAGTACAGCAAATGAAAGGTTAGGTTAATATGCGAATGAAATTTGAAGAGAATAAATAGTACACAAACCAACATCATATTATGTTTGAGAATTGCAATTAAAAATGAATGATTTTGATATATAACGACAATCGACGTAACTGAAATACTTGTTGACATTTTGCAGATGAGCCCCGTTCAAGGTGCAGATCTTGGGACGACGTAGGGCCCGTCACCAACATGGAGACCGTAGCCGGTCAACAACAACAACAACACCATCCATCCTTGGAGGCTACCAGGTCCAACACTTCAACTCAGTCAGTCAGAAGCGAGGACTCGTGGTGTTCTGGCTCCGATCATGAGCTTTCCTCCGATGATGAGAGCGAAAAAAGTAATATCAGTATTAAGTGAGTATATACGATACTTCTCGTCGAATGCTGTTTTTTTCTTTACTAGATTTTACTACCGTCTTTTGTTTTAAGATGTCGATACCTCAAGTTATAATCAAGAGTTATGTTACGAATATTGAGGCATTATTGACACGAATTACTATTTCAGAAGCAACTGTCAGTTAAGGAATACTCTGCAGAAGGCTCGAACGCTGTGCGACAGGTGGCGATCACAAAATATGCGTATCAGCAATCCGGAAACCTTGGATCCCTCAGGCACGCAGGGCAAACTGTTGAGGTGGTTTAGCATGCGAAGAGGGTCGGCTCACCAATACGACGTGGACTCCTCCTCGTCAGAGACGGCATCGCTTACGAGCCCGCTCAAGACACCTCAGATGCCCCAGCTACCACAGCTTTGCGAGGTAACCGATCAATTATTACATAATCGGAATTTGGCAATTCTATCCACGAATGAATGTAATTTGTACTCGTACGTAGATTTAAAAATTTCATTAAAATTTCAAATCAACAGGTCGAGGAAGATAACGTGGCCATAGCTCAGTTTCAGTGCGTTTATCGAAGGCAGTTACCACTCTCCCTACCACCGGTACCTCCAAATTTAACACCCCAACAACTTAAGCGGAGACATATTATTGCAGCGATTGTTAATTCGGAAAACAGCTACGTCGCTACACTACAGAGGCTTGTTAATGTAAGTTTATCGAGAATTTAAGGACATAAGAATAATAGTAATGATGATAAGCATTTATCATCTTTAACTCTGGTCTTTATGACTTTATTAATTGAATAATTGCGAAGGTCGATATCAGTCCGTCCACGAGGACGGAGATAACATTTGAGACATTTGAGACATTTGTATAAAAAGTTGTCTGAAGAGAAAGTCACGTTGAAATATTGCCTGAATTATTAAAACAAATAAACTAACTCAAGTTTCAAAATTAAACAATCGATGATGTTGGATATTTGTTAACCAGGACTATAAGAAGCCATTGGAAGAGTCGTCTCCACCCGTACTAAGTCAGTCAAAGATCACGACCCTGTTCCTTCGGCTGCCGGAAATCCTGCAATGCCATAGTCTGTTCCGAATCGCCCTGGCCGAGTGCGTTCGCTCCTGGGACAAGGAAGAGAAGCTGGGCGATGTGTTTGTAGCCAGCTTCAGCAAGGCCATAGTACTCGACATTTACAGCGGCTTCATAAACAACTTTACCATGGCGATGGACCTAGCCAAACAAGAATCCAAACGCAAGACTGCCCTCGCCGACTTTTTTAAAGTGAAACAAATAAGTGCCCATGACAGGCTAAATTTCTTCGGACTTATGGTCAAACCCGTTCAAAGGTTTCCCCAATTTATACTCTTTTTACAAGTAAGTAATAGTCAGCACCGATATATTTATACGATTCTGAATAAAATTTTCAGGTATTTGTCGATTCATGATATTAAACGTAGCTGAATAATTACATGTTTGTTACTCCACAGGATCTACTAAAACACACTCCGCATGGACACCATGACAGAATGTCATTGCAGCTTGCATTGACACAGTTGGAGAGTTTGGCAGAAATGCTGAACGAGAGGAAGCGAGAAGCTGAACAATTCCAAGCATTCAAAGAGATGTTGAGGCATGTGTCCGGTAAACTCTCCCACCGACCACTTTCCTCGTCTTCGCGATATCTCATTCGGGAGGATAACGTCACGCAAATGGTAATTTCTCTTCCATTGTTCCTTTCAAATTCATATAGGAATCTCACTTTTAAGACGATATCTGCAAAATTTAAGTTAATGTCGAATGATGATCTCCGATTAAAGATTGATCGGTGGGAATTAATTTCTTATTACGTCGACTTCTTTCAGGAATTCAACCAGAATGGTATGATTACCAAGTCTAAGAGAAGAAGATTATTGCTGCTGAACGACCTTGTGGTCTGCGTTTCCGTTGCGCCACGCTCCGCGGAGGATTTCTCTGGCAGCGAACGGTTGACTTTGAAGTGGACGTATCCTGTGTCAGATATTGAGGTAATTTACTCAAAATTTATACCGGTACATCGATGATACTCGACTCGAATGAAAGTAGACTGATTCTTGAAGGGAGTGAGCAAAAAGTAATTGTATTTCTTCCATCGTAGATACAAGATACCAGTGCTTCACCGACTCTCAGTCGATTGCTGACAGCGGGCCTGAATAAAGGAGGCAGTCTGAAATCCGAACGAAGTGGTGAATGTGGCCAGGCAAGTGCCGACAATCTCGGGAAGGAAATGAACGATCTCATGCACGACTATGAAGTTATGTCGAGAATCAATGACTTGGTCGCGCAACTGAAAGGAACCTACGAAGTGAGTAGAATACGTGTTGGCAGATAATAATAATAATAAACAGTCGTTTATGGAAAATAGTGGAGTATAGGAGAGTAGTGAAGGTAAGTGGATTAATGCACTTGTTAACGAGATAATTGAATTTTGGCAGGGTCTCACCACGGAAACGACGAAGCAGATTTTACAATCGATACAAGCGTCGGTCCAGCAAAAGGACGAAGACATGGTGTGGGCGGACAGTTGCTGCCTGCAGCTTGTAACGAGACAGGGTCAAATGTACACATTTCAGACTGAAAATCCTCTCGTTAAGAAAGACTGGATAACGGAATTGCGATTGGCTCAGCTCGCCCTGGACCCGAACAACTCTCCGTCTTGGGAAGTGCCTGAACAGGAACAAAGACCCTCGACCAAGATGCCACTCTTCGTCAGTGCGCAGCCAGTTTATCATTCGCAGCATAAATCCGAAGTAAGGAATTACAGTATTTTTGCTTTTATTCAATTATTCGACTTGCAGATTTTAGTCCTTATCGAATCAATGCGAATCGGTTATAGAAATTCTTTTGTCTGTTGCGTTTGCCTACAAGGATTAAGTTTGATATTAATGAAAAGATAATTGTTCGGTTTATAGGTGCGTTGCGGATGCTATTACACCACGCAGAATCCCCGGCCGACGCGAAGACGGGGTAGGCATCAGAGTTACTTGTGGATCTGCACAAGTGACGGAGTATCGAGTCACGTCACGGTCTTTGGACAATCACAAACCGCCGCCGCTACTGGGCTGAAACAAGTCGCTGCGTTCGATCTAGTGGAAACTCAAGTCGCCGCTATCGAATTCGTCAAAGGTACACAATAAATTCGTTTTTAGCACACAGCCAAGAAACGAATTGGAATTGAAACGAATTAAATTCGTTTTCATTCCTGTTTCGAATCGAAATTCTTCGCGATACATGTATTTTAATTCGAATCAATTTACGAACAGAAAGTCGAAATAACCTCTAAATATATTTGCGAAATTAATGTTTACTTTACAATGTAAAGCAGAACCTTCGAATTCTTATGGAAGTCCACTAATACCATTACAAGTACATGTAAACAACATTCGAAAGAAATCTATTAAAAAGTTCAAATGAATTCATGCCAGTAAATTTTTAGCCCTAAAGTATAGAACAGTTACCGATATAACCTCAAATTTCAATCATTTTTAGTTTAAATTTTTCTTGGTGGGAGGTTAGGTCGGTAACTGTTCTGTGTACATATTTTAGAAGCCCGTTAAGTCGGATTTTCATGGCGCGACTGGGCAATTTGTTATTTTTATTTTTATTGCAAGATTTCCACCCCTTGCAATTTCTCACGTTAATTCTTACATCAACAGGCGTGCAGGCGAGCAACGGCGAACAGTCGAATCTGAGCTGCGACCTGATCTGGATGGGAACCGATTCTCGGAAGATAGTCGTGTACGCGGCAGCGGAGCCGGAGAAACAGGAGGAGCTGGGCAGTTACTCAGTGGCCGGACCGGTCGTCCAGATAAAGTATCATTACGACAACGTGTTCGTGGCCCTCGGCACGGGCTCGCTGCTCGTCTTCAAGCGTCGCCCGGACGACACCTGGAGCTTCAAAGAACCCACGGTCATCTGCCTCGGCATGGATCCGGTCTCTTGCCTGATGCCGATCAACTCTTCGGTGTACGCTGCCTGCGGCAAGAAGGTCTGGGTCCTGAACGCCGTTACCTGCGAAACCACCAAGAGCTTTTGCGCCCAGCACACCCACGTCGGTAGCGTCAAGCTCATGGCTCATTCGGGCGTCGGTCTCTGGGTGGCCCTCGAGAACTCGAGCACCGTCTGTCTCTACCACACGGAGACGTTCAAGCACCTGCAGGACATCAATATCGCCTCCAACGTCCTCAGGATCAGCAAGACGGGCGGCGGTGCCTGCGGCTCTCCGGGTCCGGACAACGTCAACAACAACAACAACAACAACAACATCAACAACACGAGCGGCGTCGGGAACAATTGCACGCAGAGCGGCATACCGGTGACGGTGACGGCTCTGATGGCGTGCAAGGGTCTCCTCTGGGTCGGCACGAACGTCGGCATCAGCCTGACGATTCCTTTGCCTCGATTGGAGGGCGTGCCGATCATCAGCGGCCGCGTCAACATATCGTATCACGCACACTTCGGACCGATCACGTTCCTTCTGGCGATCCCGACCAACAACAGGAATTATCAATCGGTGGGGGCGAGCGGCTCGCGGGTAGTCCCCGACGAGACGCGGGACGAGGAGGTCGCGCGTAAATGCAAGGAGCCGACGGACGCGACGCCGGCGCAATGCCAGAGACCCAGCCTGGACGCGGCGAACGTCGTTAAACTGAAACAGCAACTGTCCGGGGCAGCGGGCAGTCCCGCTAGTCCGGTGATGCTGCGGCGTAAGCGCAACAAGGAGAACGAGTATCGGGGCTCGAAAACTTTGCCGCGGGGTCTCGGGTGCGGAGCCGGCCTTCTGTCGAGCTCCATGTCGAGTTCGCAGAGCTCCGGTGAAAACGACGTCTACGGCCTCTACTGGGACCTGATGTGCACCAAGGACTACGAGAACGACAGCGTCCACGGAGCGGACCCCGTCTACGAGACGCTGCGCCGTAGCGATCCGGAATTGGCCGCCATACCGAACAAGGTGAGCACGCTCGACCGTAGGCTCAAAATGAAGATCACGAGGCCCAGGTCGCTGGATCTGTCCAACTGGTCGGTCGATTCGCACGCGAGCTCTCTCTACACGTCCTCGGGCTCGGAGGAGAATCTGTCGCTGAAGGTTGGCAAACTGTCGCGCAACAGTAGCACGGCCAGCCGTCACGGACAGTACGGACCGGAGGCGAGCGTCGCGGCGAACAACAACGTCGCTTCCACGACGTCGGCCGGGGCGGCGGGTGCGACCACGCTGGCTCGCGTTCCCGGCAAGTCGAAGGCCAACGGTAAGAAGGGTGGGAAGCCGTCGCAGCAGGCCGATCAACCTCGACGCACAGTGCTGACGCTGATGGGCGGCAGGGGTTACGTCAACTGGCGGCAGATCGGGACGCCGAGCTCCGCGGAGAAGAATCAAAAGTCGACGACCGCCGCCTCGAAGGAGCCCAACAGGAACGACGCTCACATCGTTTTATGGGAGATGAAGTTATGATACGTATCGCTTCTGAGGGCGGCGGCCCGTTCGCCGTGTTCGGTACCAAAAAAGAGGCATTTCGAATCGGATGCAGCACCGAGGACCAAATGTACGACGATTGGCGCGCGATGGATCGTCGTCGATTCGCGCGGTTTAACGATTGTCCTTTCGTGCGCCCTTATCTTCAGCTGGCCGAAGATACGAGAAACCACGACATCCTTTGCCTTTTAACCGCTGCTCACTTTTGGAAATTAAGAATCTCCAGCGACGTCGCGGCGATCCGTAAAGGCGAAGAGAGGTTATAGGTTATTATTGCGTTGAATTTTACGCACGGACGTTTTCGTGGCGTATATCGATACATGCGATTGTCTCGATCGCAACACCCGCACGCCGATCCGCGATATCTGTAATCCTGGGTCGATGGTGCGGGCAGTTCTTCGAGGGATCATTATTTATTTTTCCGTTTATTATTTTTTTTTTTTTTTTTTTTTTTTTACGTTTTGTTGTACATCTTACTCGGAAGATTTAACCGATTTAATGCAGGCAGTAAATACACGTTGGATATCCAATGTTCGAGGGTTTATTTCTTTTGTACAGGAGTACGCATTTCGGTTACGAATTATCGTTACAAAAAGACAATCGCTCCCATGATCCCAGACCTTGCGAAGGAACGAGAGTGAGAGAGAGAGAGAGAGAGAGAGAGAGAGAGAGAGAGTGAGAGTGCTTGTGTGTCACAGCGCAATTTTATGACAGATCGACTTTTGGATATCTTTCTGTAAATACTCGAACAATATGCTTTATCGGAAAAATCTGTAATTTTACTACCGTTCGTTACTACCGTTACGTTTCGCAAGAGGTCGCAAAATGAGAAAATTTCACTCAACCGGCATAAAAATAATTCTCCAAGTGTCAGCGGGGTTTCACTCGCGTCAAGTTCACGATGATGTCGTAAAGAAAGAAAAAAATCTTGTAATCGCTGACATTTAACGATTTCTCGTGCGTAATTGATTTGTTTTTTTTTTTTTTTTCTTTTTTACCCATTTTTCGTTATTTTATGCTGGTGGGATGACACCTCCGTTTTTGAACCGAATGATCTTCTAACCTCAAAAGTGCTAAATTGTTGAATTTGAAAATATTGTTACGATTTTTTATATTGTTTAAAAATAAATATGATTGCCGAAAATAGCATTTATTACTTTTAAAGTTAGGGGATCGCTTGGGTTTACATTAGCATTTTATAAGCTTTACGTTGTAAAATGAAATTTCATACTTTGCTCCGAACAAAGTAGCAGTATTGTACAGATGGACTTTGCGGCTCTTTCTGAAAAGAAGCGCGAACGTATATAAGATGAAGCCGTCGGAAGTGTCGAGAATGTTGTCCATTATTCTTCTTCTTCCATTTTTTTTTTTTTTTTACTCCATCGCCTATACCGATACGCACTTTATAACATAAGTCTATTGAAATTTACGCCAGTTACCCGGAAATGAAATGTCGGAAGAATTTTATCGCATCCGCACTATCATTCGGTCGATTTTTATAGCGTAAATTTGCGGCTTGATTTTGATGATGTAAATATTATTATTTTCTGCGCGATAATTGAATAATTGTAAGAAATTTAGATATGAAATTCTACGTATACACGTAGAACGCCATGTGTTATTAGTCGAGCTCCGGCAAATGGCCGGAAACTCGGATATGTATTTATAATTTAAAAGAGCAACGTTCACTGAAACGATGCGCCCGCACTTTCGTACAAAAGTTTCTTTTTCTGTAGCAAATTATTATTATTACATTACGATTATTAAAGAAAATATCAAAAATTATCCAAATTCTCCGGATGTTTTATTAAGAAATCCTTTTTTAATCCACTGCGTAACGCCCCTAACCTTTACAATTAGCCCCGAATAATACACCGAAGGAAAAGAGAAGAGTAATAAGAAGATTCAGATGAAATATTTTCCAAAGTCCTCCGACATTTTGAATTTCTAAATCGGAATCAGCGACCGACTCTGAGATTTTTGAAGCGTAAATCATATCGTATATACAGGGTGGCACAAAAGTATGAAAATCCCTGAATAACTCGTCAGGAATTAAATTTTTACGTTTTTTCTAAAGTAGGACTCGGATGGTAACTCGGTGAAAGTATGCGTTTCATACGATCGCAGGAAAAGTGTCTGCTAAACCAGTTAATAAATGAAGGAAGTAGGAGTTTTATTGTAAATGATATTCGACGAAAAGTGTCGGTAAAAGTTGTACTTTAGAACCGCCTTAAGTAATTACGACGATCCACGTGTCCCGAGCCTTAATGTCTTGCCGGTCTTGCCTTAACCCTTTGTGCCATGGTGGCACTCTCAGAGTGCCACCTGATTTAGAACCATTTTTTGAGCAATTTTGGATGAAGTACACATTTTTCCTTATTAAG
>JAPYZR010000149.1:0-45105 GCA_030522945.1 Trichopria nigra | reverse complement strand
CGACCTTAAAACGTTGCTTCGCAACGTTTTAATGGACAGTCCTGGAACTATCGGTATGACATAGTTATATATATATATATATATATATATATATATAAAAGCATGCTGAATAATTATGTTACGATGCATTTTTAGAACCTTGACATCAAGAGAAATAATAGTGCTATTGATCATTAGTTATTTACTAATTACTGACGCAAAATACTTGTTTTTGACTACAGATAATGTTGCTCAAAGAATAATTTATTTTTAGAAAGCACGGGAAAAGGAAGCACTAGCTGAAATTTCATTCAGTAGGAAAAGAAATATACAAATGTACCTTTTGTACGTCTCTTTATAGCTTTGATGCGTGTCATTACGAGTATACGTGAAAGCGAATTTGTGTAATACTCGGCACGGTAGCGGCTTAGTTTCTGATTAACGCGCGCTGCGAGGACTCTTCAGATTGCAGAGTTACTGTAAACACAGCAAAAGAGCCTACATGTATGTGGATTATATAAGAGAATTTTAAATTCGAACTGTTAGTTGTATAAACATGACTGAAAGTGGTCACTTTGTAGTACGATGATTCATACGTGATGTATTATTATTTTTAAATTATCAAGAAAAATTAAATTGAAGCTTTTAAAAGAAATTCATTTTTACTTTATTCATCTCTTCTATCTGGGTAATTACTATACTCGTGCCATAATTTTCTCACGCCCTTAAGAATACACCTCTTGGTGTCTAGAGTAGACAGTCGTACAGAATTATGAGTATATCATGAGTCCTATTTGATTTGAAGGTCATCTTTGTAATATATGGTGAAAAATAATGCAAATATATATATACATATATATATACACACACATATATATGATGTTTGACGTAATACTTGCGACACGTGGAACATGTCGTTCGCGTAGATAGTTAGGCGGGGTTCAATTTGTCGCGGTGTAAGTAAACAACGTTCCGCCTGGAGTTTGTTTGGATAGAGTCGACGATGCGACGTCCTTTAATTTAAAGTTCTCCGATATCAGAGCTCCCGCGAAGGTATCTGCGGCGCAGTGGCATCGAAGAACCGTCTCCACCTCTGCATTATCAGTCTCCATCCTCCGACTGCGACTACCTCGTGCTTTCGCGCAGTCTGCGCAAACAGAAGGGGTGGCCTTAAGCAAATAGTTATTGTTTGGCACGTCTCCATGTACTTACGTGTAGAACTACACGTATGCATTGTGCGTATCTAGGTATCATTATACCGCCTCGTTTGGAAGAGATATCAATTAGGGTTTAACTCGTTTTACACTTCACTGCGACGGAAATTAATTTCAGTAATTGGAAAGTAAGTATTCCGTAACTTATTTAATGAAATACTAAAACAAACATTCATTTCGCTATTGGGAAAATTATATTAATGTAATTTGTCACTTGAGTGAATGTTGTACTTCTATGAGAGCTCATCGAAGATTCTGCTAACATATATCCAATATATCCAAATGAAGATTAATGTAATTGTTCCAGTTAGTGTCCATGGTGTAATTCCCAATCAGGACGTATGTACGTTCATTGTACGTCTACCAATGTCCGTAATCTCGAGTAAATGTGGACGTACATTGGACGTAAATCGGACGCTCACGTAAGTACGTACAACAGATGTCCACATATATATATATATGTATATTGGTCATGCGTTATAGGTCAATTGTTGGATGTAATATCGACATTGATTCGACATCCAGTGCTGTTTCGGTTGATACTTGGATCCTACAAATTATATAAAATTCAAGACCCAGTCTTATTATTATACGCGGTCGTGGTCACTAAATGGATTTTATGTAACCCATGTCAGATAATGGTCTTTCTCATCCCTGGTCAGAGATGAGAAAATTCATTTATCTATATACATATAATATCATATGCACGGCGGGAGAGGGGATACTTCGAAAATATTCTTATAACTAATATTCAATTTATGTACTCGATATTGTACTCGAGAATTAAAGTCCCTCCATTAATCTCTTGGTGCATAATATACTGTTAAACATTTCACGAAACTACTAGTATATACACAATTTTTAATTGATTAAGATTCTATTATACACGAATGTGATTGGTTGATTGTTTACATAGACTGAATAGTCGACTCTGTTGAAAAATATTCCTCGGATGTAATATACTCAGTCCCACATATTGTGGAATCCTTTCCGAAAGGACCTTCATTCATATAGGCGTTGACTTTTCCATATGCAAATAACTAGGCCGATATAAACTCTTGATAGTCTATATCATTTTAAACCGAAAAGTCGCACGGGTGTTCGATCCCCTCTGTCACAGTTTGCAAGATTTTACTGTCTCCCAAATCCAGACTATAAACAAGAAGGCTTAAGAGTCGAATCCCCGAAATGACCGAAGGGTGCTCCGTATAAGAAGCGAACGAGAAAGAGCGAGTGTGAGCCACGAAAGAGAAGAAAGAGATAAAGGGGGACACAGATAGGTCGGGGAATCTTACATTCAAAATGCCCGGGATCAGGCCGAGATGCGGGTGGAGGTTTCGAACGTTCGCGGTAGCGGCGTGCAATGGCAGGACAGGCGGCTATGACTATAGATAGGTAGAGGCCGCAGGAAGGTTGTAACATGCAAATTTGAAACTTAAGGGTTTTATGTCGAGCGATATCTCTGAATCATCTACCCCTGTGGACCTCGCCACGTTTCGCGGTGGTGGCCCTCGGGGACTATGGCTGATCTTATCCGGATCAAAAGTGTCTTCGTGGAAAAAGGCGCTGAAACTTCTCTTTCACCTACTCCTCCGGAATACGAGAACAGTGTGTGCACTTGACCGTCTGTATCGTCCGGGGCAGAGATCGACCGAGTCGACAGTCGATGTAAAATTTCGTGATCTGACAATAACATCGATATGCAATACCGAAATATTGATATAGTTCAGAGGAAACGAATTAAACCGTGTTTTGTCGTCATATCTTATACCATAAATAAAACTATCCTTCATGTAGCGCCTGATTTTCACTGATTCAAGAAAAAAGTCATTCTCATTTTTTGAATAACGACACGAAATAAACATTACATTGTTATTTCTTATAATTATATGCACGATTTCATTCTATTGATTTGAATACAAATGTCAGTGTTCCTGCGTCATGATCGAAATTTGTTATTTGGGGAATCGACATTTTCGTGAATTGCTCTCATGTCATTCATTAATTACTAAAGGGGTTGATTAGATTTATTGCAATTTTTATGGCTTTTAAAGGATTTTAAATTTGTGACCTTCGTGAGAGTTCCTATTTGATAGCTATAGCCTTGTAACTAACCTCTTAATAATTACATGCATCTTAATACAATGCTATTTGTAAATAAACATTGAAGGAATATTCGATTATTTGTTTTCTCTAATGATAATAATATTCTATGATGAAAACAAGTAATTCGATTTTTACGTAAAGTTTGTAATATTGAGAAAATTTATCTAAGTTGTGCTTTTTCATATATTATTTTATGATCGTTTTAATAATAAAAACACATTTTGGCAAACGAAAACCTTTCTATCATTTCTGTCATAAATTTCTGCCATTAAAGCAAACGTAAAATTAATATGATAACAATTAGTAACGAATATTAATGACATTGCAATTATGCACGAAATTAATTAAAAAAAAATAACAAAAACAAAAATAAAAAAACGAAGAATAAAAATAACCAAAATCGAAACGATATACTGGTCCTACCTTTTCGGTACTAGTCCTGTACTGGAATGTCAGCACTGGCATGAATTATATAGGTCCGTTATTGATTAACTTTATTTGGCATCATTCACAAGATCAAGCAGTATACTGGCACAGTACAGGTAATGTATGCTTAGCCAAGACTGGGGATATGCTGAACTTCGGAATACGGTGCGGTGTTACATCTCCATTTCTTATCAGTGCCATGACAATATGGCGGCAGTTCTGCCAATACGGGTACAGAAATAGGCTATTCGTTATTTGCCCTTGGGAAATTTATTTTTTTGTTCAAATATAAAAAATCCCAAGATTGAAACATTAAAAAAATAGAACAATTCAAATGAAAATGTTAAAGATCGGAAAATTTTAAACACGTAAATAATAATAAAATATTTAGTTCATTATATCATATTGTCCTGTATATTGTAAAAAATGAAAAACGTAAAAATTTTACTTGTAAATTTTGCTTATTAAAACTGAAACATTTTTATTTAAAATTTGTACACTCAAAACATTTGCTTAAATAGAAATTTGTTTGCTTTCAAACCTTTAATTATTAAAATATTGGATATATATATATATTCAAATTGTCTTTGTATTCACAAGTACAATTTAAAATTTCGATATCTTGACTTACTCGAAGACTCATTATCGAACTTATCGAAATGCTGCAAATTCTTCGAAATGATTTAAGCTGACCCCAGTCAGTATTTAAGCGAAAACTTTAATTATAGGTACGTATACATTATTGACCCAAATGATAAATCAATATTTTTAATTAAAAGGAATAATTTACCCCGGCATTACCGAACCGCGGGTCACGCATTACATGAAGTGAACTCCGAAAACAAATGAGGGGAAAAAGAGCTGGTGCATGGACCAATCAGATACAAATAAAGTCCGTTCATTTTGCAGTGCGTATAGAGCACCTCTCATAATTTCTACACGCACATCCGCGCGAGGACTCAGCCCGTATATATATGCATAGTAACAGTGTGTATTTTCATTGGTTGCCATCTATCGAGATTACTATCTAAATTGAATCGGCATATACCTCGACGTTGCTCGATAGGCTGCTTGTGTAAACAGCGCGAAAAGCGAACTGGCTCGGCTTTTTTTTAAAGCTGCTTTCAATGAAAATCGCTGAAAAGCTCCGGTATAATGACAATGATCGCAGTAGGAGGATAACCCCTGGCGGAGAATTTCATTTTTGCCGATGAAAGGCCCAATTGACGAACAGAAATAATAAAAGGAAACTATACGGAATTCTTTTTGCTGACATTTTTTGAACGCGTTATCTTAAACAAGTATGAAAATATACTATTTGTATTGAACTGAAATAAAGCATAAAATAATTTCATAATTTAAACACTGCATTTCAGATGCTTGCATCTCGATAAAATTTTATCTTTTTTAAATAATTTTTAGCTTACACGTCTATATTAATAAAGTTACATTTTTTTTAAATGAACCGCTTTCGTTTATTAATACTTTGTGGAATCTTTTGAAATTCGACATTTATGTTGAACTGAGTAATGGCCATTTTAAAATATTCATAAAGCATCAATTAAATATCATCTATAGCATAAACAGACTGAACTCAACAGTTTCTTAATATCTCATTAGGTCGTGGTTTATTAATTCATGTATTATTTCTCTTTTATCGAAATTAAATTTGAGACACTCTTCCAGCGATAAAGTGATTTATATTTAATCTACAGAGAATAGAGTTTCACTCGTAAAATATTCATTTCACTGCCAGGCTTGTAATTTTCAACAACTTTCATGTTAAGTTCTCATATTGCAATTTACTATTTAACGAAGTTCACGTTCAATAATACTCGTGTTAAAGATTGAGAACGACCACAAATAGCGTCGGCCAGATTACTTCTTCGAGCTGCACGTTGTGTTACTGCTGCACGTGCGCATCTTGCATATACATATACATATATATACGGTTAAATACCGCCAATCTTCATCTTCTACGGTGATCCCTCCCGTTTATTATGCGGTCTCTGTGGCCATAATAATAGCGTCGCTTACTCAAATGGCATATGTGACCAAAAAATCTTGCTTTTACTTATTTTATTACGAATCAAACAACTTTTATAAACACTGATTCTTCCTCCATCGCACTTTCCAAAAATAGCATTTTCAAATATTAGCGAGCCGTCGACACGAGTCTCGATGATTTGATAGGTGAATTGACAGTATGTTCTTTCTATACTACACAATAAAAATGTTGTTAGTTTGAATTAGTTCTTTCCCACATTTTGAATTAAGCACTTAAGAACGGGTCACGAGGAGCACTACACGATGGGATGCTCCATCTGACGCGTTTGTTGCGTTAATTACTAACTAGTCGCGTAAGTGTGGGATGCAGATCAATCATGGCAATTTTAATATCCATCATAAGCTGCAGAGCTAGTTTCGAAGTCTACAGGGCGCACTTCGGCCATTCATCATACCGACGCTACGGTACACCGAAAGCGTGTGATTAGAATCAGTTACCCTTTACTTGCTCGACATCGGCGTCCCCGCGGTGGTGCTCGCCACGCAACCCTTGATATCATGAGCAAAGGCCATCCCTTGGGTGCCATCTGCCAAGGGCGAGTTCCTTCTATCTGTGGTTGCGCGGGCCGCTCGAGAAACTTCCTTCTGCCATCGCAGTTGGTATAAAAGTGATCATTTCATCTGATCCGGGTATTATCTGCAGATTCATAAAATTCATAAAATTTATAATCTACAATTGTTTTAAATTCGGTCTTTATGACTATTACTTAACTTGAGTATGAAATGTCGGTTGAAATCATGCATATCATTGGATAATAGATAAGCCATCGACATTATACAGAATATTATTTATAATATTGCAACTTAATGGAATTATTGAAATTATTAAACGTAATTTGTGCCGGATTTTTAATATTGGAGTGATCAAACTTATTACCGAAAACTATACCTAAATTTCAGCAATACTTGGTGCATATTGAGTCTCAATATCTTGACCTTTTAATATTGATTGTTAATGCATTTTTTTAATCATTTGCCATCTAAGATCAAATTCGTATATATACAGATGCGATATATATATATAGATCTCAATACATTGAAATAAGTTTGAATATTTTCCTTTTTAGATTGACTCAAACCTAATTAGTCATGGCATGTCTGACCATATGCATCTAAATAAATAATCGAAATTATTGATGGACATATTTTCGAAAAATGAAAGCGTTCCACTTCTACGAATAGAATCTTTGGCCACTCAAAAGAAAAATGGGAAAGCGTCCCGGAGCAATCGGTGCGTACTTTAAACAGTCTTTTGCTCTTATTTATTACGACATGAATAAAACACGGAGGCCAGGGTCCATAACACATTAAATGCGGCATAATTTTCAAATTTTAGGAAATAAATAACGGGTAAACGATACGCGGACATGCGTGGAGTGGGCGTCTCTCTTACCCTCGCGGCGTACATAAATTTCTTGGCTCGTTGGGGGTTCACCGCATGGAAGGATACGGAAGAGAATAACTGGGCAAGATTCCTAAATCGGACAGGGCCCCCTTTAGAAATAAATTGTTAAAATTTTTTACTTCTTCTATATGACAATCTGGTGTTTTCCGGAATGTATTCCCGGGTATAAATTTATTAACTATTGTTTTCTATAAGTCTTTTCTGTAAATTTAGATAAAGTATTATGTTTTGTAATACTTGACACTGGAGTGTAGATGAATTTTGATCTTCAGATATATCATTTTTTTTTACAAAATTTTAGTGAACAAGTTAACAAATTATTTCAGATAAATATTTTGATTTGTCGCATTGGATACCAATATTAAAATATGTTTTTGTTTTTGAACGCACAATTTTATACGCAAAATTATCACAGTTTGGATTTTCTGTAATTGAACGGAACATTTGCTAACATGTGTTCTTATGATAAGTAGGGTGTCCATAAAGTCTGGATACACCTGTCTAATTTCCCAGGCAAAATATTTTTCAAAAAAGTAAAGATCGTACTTAGAGTAAGTTCCAAAAGGAGGAAGTCAATGGTGATCTTGGATGTGACATTGAGGTTGAGCTTAATTTTTTTTTCTTCGTTATTTTGGATGATAACTCCTATTTTTGACACCGTTTTACCTCGTTATATCTATTGTTTTTATATTGTTGATATTTTTTTTTGAAAAAAATGTTAGATTTGATGATTTAAAATATTTCGGTATATTATCATTTTTAAAATCATGTAATCTCATAAATGTAAAATAAAAAGTAAAATTAATAACTTTTGAATAAATAGTATTATTAATATACAAACCAGATGCCTACTTAAGGATAAAAGATTCTGTACCTTGTAGTTGTTGTTACCTGTCATCAAAAAAGTGACGGTCAAATAAAACGCAACGAACAATAAGTGATGTATACTCAATTTTAGTGTAGCATTCTTAATGAATATATAATAAAACTTCGTTATGTTTATAAAACGATCAGAGTAATAATTATTATACTCTGGCAGTATGGATTAATCATTTAAAAGTATTTTCATTAGCAGTGCTCCATTATAAAACAATAGCTAAGAATCTACCCGTACGTGCTACTATTTTACCCTAAAATTATATTTGATAAGAATACTAATTCAGCGGCGTCAGGATCAAGTATAATTCTTACGTGGGAGGTTTCGAGTCAGATGTGGTTAAAGCTCGGTAGGGTCGCGCGCGTTTCTTTAATTACCCGCATTAATCACGAGTAATTACTGAACGTCTTGTAGCAGGGCTAATGTTTGGTAGACGCTCGCGTACCTCCCGACTCCGCGTTACCCTTTGATGTCAGTGGCGTAAGCCTAGCGAGGATGGTTATGGGGCCAAAAGCTCGTCTGGTTGCATCATTGGGGTGTCCGCGCCATTGAGATTAACCCTGAGAAGCAGTAACCGCCATCCGCGGCCGCAATTAGTACGACACTGCATGGAGTGCTTACGGGAGGGTCGGCCAACCCCCGCTATGGCCATTACAGGCAGTTTGATCACCAAACCTAACGAACGGTTAACTACTCGAAAGTGCCCACCGCACCGTAATATCTCGTGGCCGCAAAAATGTGGGTATATTCAAATTATTGTCCTGAAACCTCCGGTCAAGAGTGGACTACCTCCTGGTACATACAGGAGAAATATGACCATAGGACATTATTAGGATTAATTATTTTTTTTTTCATTTGTCTGTGCATAACATGAACTTTAGTTTAATCGTTCACTCCAAGTACTTTCGCATTATTAGCTGTTGATTATTTCTTTATGTAGATTGCATAATAGATTTTGCGTGATAGGCATTTCGACTACTGAAACATTCAGACAAACTTTAAAAAAATAAAATCAACTCTCATAGAATTGTGAATCAAATAACATTTGATATCATATACAAAACATTTATATAAACAGTATATAGATCTGCGAAATAAATTGATCAAATACACACCATCAATTTATGTTTTCATTAGGTTCGATGGGGTACCCTATAATATAACAAACTGTACATCGAACATAATTCATGAATCTATGCTCTTATTCTTAAAACAGTTTCGGGTAGCATACGCACGAAGACATGGCACGGGCTGTACTGATAGTATATATTATGTACATAAATCGCGATTAACGATTGATTGCGTTAAAAAAAATCCTTTTTTTCCTTTAGTTTAATTTTGTTGTTAACAATATGTATATAATATTTTGTGATGGTTAATTTCTTGATGTATGGTATTAAAAAATGATAATTAATTTAAATAAAATTAATTAATAAAACAGCATAAAAATTATGACTTTTTTCATTTTATCACTTCATCAAGATAAGGCAAAATTGCATTAAACCTTTTTTGAAGAGCACAAAATTTCTTACAAAAAAATTAGTGAAGGACCTATAGTCAAAAGTTAATAGATTAACGCGAGTAACTCAGTAAGTTGCATTACATATTATCGTGGCTAACCTATTAACTTTAGACTAGACCTCTCACCGACACATTTATAGGAACTTTTGTGCTCTGTTTTTTTTTTTTTATTTTAGCCAAATCTTAAATTAACATTGAAAGATTTTTATTTACTGTAGTTAATCCTTTTTCTGAAGTGCTTGATCATACATTTATTCATTCCTATATTTCAAAACTATGATCCTGACTGAATTTGCAGTCACTTTGTAACACTTAGCTAGACTGCGATAAGAAATACCTCTCTCACTATATATACCGTAATTTGAATTCATCGAATTGAATTCATGGTTTATTGATGACTGAGCAAGTAACCAGAAGCGATTCACATTGATTATTCATCAGTTTCAAATCAAAACAGTCTAACGGAACATATGAAAAGTGTGACATACATTTCATCTGCAAGAAATTTAATGGCAAAAGTATTCAGTTATTTTTTTCGATTTAGGCCTTAGATGGAATTGGAGGACACGCAATTACAGTAATTTATTTTGAGACTAAAGCCATTTACGTTCAAATTACATGATAGAATTCGCATTCAAATTTATTCAAATATAAAACACATTCAAATTTTAACTTATATAATGTATCCTAGGTAAGTTCAGGATTACACATCACCTTCTACGATTTAATCCAATCTTTATATGCCACATTTTTCTTATGATTGAATACTCAAGAAATTTATCATACAGAGGTTTTTGTGGTTGCTTATTTCGAATCCGATGTCAGACTAAGTCCAATTGTAAAGGGATATCGACTTATACATCATGACAGATATGCTCAATTGAAGATACTCTTAATTTAGATAATTTCAGTAACACTCGACCCATCGTTACACTTTGTTTTTTCACAAACATTTTTTACAAGTAAATAATACTCATGAACATTCAATATAGCATCATCATGAACATCAGCAGTATATTGAAACAGATTTTGAAGTTCACGAACATTATTATTAATGCGTTAAAATAATGAATTTCGAACCCTCCCACGTCATTAATCTATTTAAAGGCGTAAAAAGTCGTCGGAACATCCGTTACTTTTACGGCGACAAATTCAAAGAGTCAATCAGCGCGGCGTGGCAATTGTAGGCTAGATGGTTGCCATATGGTATCTAATTGTTCGCGCGGTCGATTGCGCAGATTACGAATTTTTCGTCGGCAATTCGAGGACATCGATAATTAGAGTTTCACCATACTTTCGACTGATTAATCTATGGGGGTAACATCGAGCACTTGCGAAGCCGCCTGCCACACGGTCGCGCACACGCGCAACCGAGGGAAAAGGTACGACGTTGATTTATGCAGGTGGCTCTCGGTAGACCGTAATTCTAATTATGCAGAGTATCCTATTGCAGATTTATGAGGTCGTTCGGTACGACTATACGAGCGATGCTTGTATGCCCTTTTCACTTCGGCCCCATGCGCCTCTTCTCATCGTGGTTCGCGCCAGTCCATTTACATATGAATTAAACTATTACACGCCATATCCGCTGCCGGCTATCGCGCGTGCTAATGCTCGAAACGCTCCAAAGCGTCTACACATGCATCGACGAAATTTTGGATATTAGACGACGATGTGCCTCGTTACAAGTGCATTGTAACGGTATAGGGACGTTAATACAGAGATTAATTTATGAAAGGAGAAACAATATACGCCTATACGGATTTTACATTAATGGGTGATATTGATGTCGGATAAAAGTTTTACATTTTGAAAAAATATTTTTTAATTTATTTTACAATATAATTTACAATTTATTTGTTGCACGAAAATTTATATTTGATTTTATATTGTTTAATATTTCTTCTTTATGTGCAGTTACGTTGTAGCGGAATTAACAGAAATTCTCTATATATATATGCTTTTGGGGAATTTGCAACGATGGGAATAGCTATACTTCAAAAGTGGCTTCATTTTCTGCTGAAATATATTTGAGACTGCATAATGAAAACAAAATTTCCTGCAATTCGATATTTTTACTTAGGTTTACTTTTGCAGGATATAATGTCATCATTTTTTCATAACTGATGACATAATTATTGGTTCTGGTTACAAATGAGGCCGACCTTCGAAAATCTAGAGCATTAATGCTCTATTAATTATATATATATTATATAGAGCATTATTAATTATAAAACACTTTGATTTTCTTACGAATAGCAATTATCTGAAAATTTTATGACGAACATTCTTAATTCAAAGGTTACAATTCGCCATTTAAAAATGAATAATTGAACGTAGATTTTCAATTTTTACAATAAAATTGGAAAAAACGAATAAAAGACTTATTTTGTCAGATTCTTTGGACATCCTTTGATCACGAAACTGTTTTAAATCAATTTGGTTTTACGACTTTTTTAGGCATACCTTAAAATGTGTTCAAATCGCCATTTTTGTTAATAAAATAATAAAAATCATAATTTAAAAAGACAATGTCCGTAAAACCAAAACCAATTTAAAAAGTATGTGCTTTTCGCGCTATAAGAAAATAATGAAAGAAATCGTTAATTTTTACCCATTTTTTGTTTTATATAAAAGTCGTCATATTTAATTTTATATCAGATATAATAACATTTTAAAGCCGGAATCTGAAAGAGCACGCCTAAAACAAGTCTATTAAAAGTATAGGTATCCAGTGATCGTTTGTGCTCATGAGAATGAGGCTGGACGAGTAACAAGCTCACAGTTTCTCGGCGTTAATGGGTCAAGTATGCGAATGCAACATATTGATATAAGTTTAATAAAAATGAGCCGTTTATTTGATGAATGATTTGTAAATGTTATATAATAATGATGCTTCGCTTATAAATTGACGTTTTGAACGTCGGATTTATTAGCGCCTTTCGCTAATAAAGCTGTTGAAAATAAAAGAATGAACAGGTCCGATATGAAATATCTTTTATCTCCTGGAGTGAAAGCCCCGTTAACATCGTCACCAATAAGTATAATAAACCCGTGCGCTAATGGAAAGTGGGTAAATATTTAATGTTTCCCAGTCCCCAAATGCTCTGTCAACACTCTGCGATACGGGGTAACCTGACACACGCATGCGTGATGCGTTCAACTCTACACCCGACCAAAATTCGAAAGGGTACTTACGACATGGACACTAGAAATTGGTATTCCAAATTATGCTGATTTGTTGTTTTTTTATCGATTGCGAAATATTGTCCGATTCTTATTTTACATTAAGCGTGCTGTATTCATAAAAATTACTTTTCTTTTTTACTTTAAATTAAAATTAATATTTGTATTTGAAAGCGCTATTTACATTTTTTTCCCAGTCCCAAGATAATTTCCACTAATATAAATATAGAATGACAATTTTACGTTCAACGTCATTACAATTTGTTGTAATACTGCGTTATAATCGAAATACATTCAAGTTATGATATGAAAGTCTAATTTCATTTTAATGCTAAAAAAATGTAAACATTAAGGCGTGGGACATCTTAAATGGTTCGCGGCGGGACTCGATGATACTATAGTATTGCGAACGAAGTTGTGCGACCGTAAGCGCAAGGCAAATGCGCGCGTCGTCATTTTAGTAACTAGAGTGTAATCAATAACCAAGATAGCCGTGCTCCAGCACAATGTAAAACACTCACCGACCCGTTTAATATTGCAATGGACGAACTAATGGATACTTTTCCCGCATGCACCGAAAGCTTGCGGTCGGCGAATAAACAAAGACAATCCTTTCTCAGTAATTATTTACTTTCACAGCAGTGCTGGTGTAAGTTATTTCGTTTTTATAATCCTATTATACCTCACTTCATCCTCAAAATTTGACATGTGTTACTTTGCACATTCAATAAATAACGTTTTTGTAGTGGTGACATATTTTAATCAATTAAAAAAATTTGGTTCCAGACATAAAATAGATGAGAACGTTATGTTTTCTTTTACAGGATCCATAAATAAGTCGTTTATCAATACATTATCCTGTTGTTTTTTTTTAAGTTAAAAAATTTTTTTTTTTTTTAATTTGAAGTCAATATTGTAGCATTTTAAATATCATCGTAATACAATTATATTACGATATAATTTAACTATATTATTATGCAATAAATATAATGATGAGGTAAATTTAAAATAATTAAAAAATTAACATTTACTTTCATGGCAGTATAAAGATCAATCGGCAATTTCAATGGCCATAAGACCAGTGATGGGTATGCTTTAATACAGTTACTTGGCTTTAGGGTCCGCATAATAACGTATGCAAATTCATCTATTCGATTGAAATATCTCAATGGAAATAATAACGTGGCCAGATGGAAACTATATACGCGCGTTCATCGTATTATTTGTTCCTGCACAAAAATGGGTATAGAATAGATACGATAAATTCTGGAATAACTACATCAGCAATGAATTTTAAGAGATCTAAACTTTTGTGTATATTATGTTTTACCTGAGATTTACTTATTATATTGATTTTCGAATTGTACGAAGATACGAGGCGCACAATTAGAGCTAAACTAAGAAAGTTCAGAATGTCTTTTTGTTAGTGACACAAATAGTACTTCTTGTCACACTTCCCTTCGAAAAAGTTTTCTTTTATTAGAATAACTTTATATTCATGATATATCAGTTCCTTGATATATTAATGTACTTGATTAATTAATTATTAATGAACCGTAATAGTTATAATAATAAATTATCACTTTATATAATATTTTAGTTTTACTGATGTTAATGATGTGAAATTCAAGTTGACAAGTATGACTTGTCTGACGGATTTTTATTCAACATCGAAAAATCGGTGGCATTAGATTTCTAATATAAATGTAAATTAATATTTTGATAAATATTGAACGGACTTACGATGCTGATAAAAAAAGACGAAGGGGATGAAGATAAAGGTAAAAAGCATTTTGTTCAATATTATATTATTTTTTAATATATTTTGGATACAAATAAAGTTTTTAAAAATAAATAATATCGAATTGATAAGAATCTATATATTATACGTATAAAATGAGATTTTATTATACAGTTATGAAGTTATGTACATTTCCTGACAATTGTAGACAGTGAAGTTGATAAAAGATAAGTATAAAAATTGGTTTATTTTATGTGTATATACAGCTTAATCTAAATGCATGGGACTTGAATCAGAACGAATAACTTCACATGAGAAACGCAAACATAAAGAAAAAAAGCGATTAAAGAGACAAGACTTAGTTATTTACGTGTGGTTGACTTCAAATGATTACGAGTGTTTTTTAAAATATCGTCGTAGTGAGACGTAGGTTAGGGCGCCGAACCCTTATTTCCGTATCCGAGCGGTTTATCCGGATTTTGCATGGCATTATCCAAAAGTGATATTTTTTCACGCATCGTGCCTCACATTAAATACTTGAACAAATGTAAACGCAAATCGCGATTCTCGTTCGATTGAGAGTCACTGGTGCGGGGTTACTGGCACGGCGCGACAATGTCGGGGTTGCGGTTAGTACCCCTAAATTCTAATCGCATAAATAACTCAACAGGGATAAAGTTCTTCGGTCGGGATGGCTTGTAGTGAGGAAAGCGAAAGCGCATTAAATGAGACGACAAGCGAAGGTGTTATCGTTTCTACAAAATTGAAAAGGGGTGACGTAAATAAATTATTGCATTAATTAATGGTATATATCCATTCTAAATATTCGAAAATCATCAATATTAAAGAGATTTTATGTGCATTATTACGTAATTTGGCATTGAACTGGAACTAATCGTTAGAACAGAAGTGAATAACGTAAAATGCGAACTCCATACATTAAACATCAAATTTGAAGTAAAATTTTGTACATTTCACAAAAAAAAATTTGTTTTCACGAAACGTAATTAATAAAGTAACATAAAAGTTGTTTTGGATGGAATATTGGGTATCGCTTGAAATATCCGAAGGCATTCTAAGTTCACGTTAGAACTTCATAAATGACCGTATGCTAATAGTTTCAAAATTACTAAGATTTTGACTTAACTGCCGTTGAGAAACTCAATTTTGAACTACTAATTTAGATTAAGCCACTGCGGTAACGTATAGTAATCAATAGACAAAATTTATATAGGGAATACGAATGAGTTCTGATAGATATTTTTATAGATTAACAATTTTGCAATTAATCTGGAAAATTTGTTTAATAGCCCCCCCCCCCCCCCCCCTCTCTCTCTCTCACAACTAGTGCTGTACTAAATTACTGCTATCCGGCTTAAACGACAGCAAATGTCGCCGTCCTTCATGAATTGTTATAAGACAATGCACACAAGTAACTCAGTTTCTAATTTCGAATAAGAAGTTAGATAATCGATTCATTGCGGCACTGAAATACGATACAGCTTGTATAAGTGCATCATCTTCGAGTGCGGAGTTTCATGTGGGATTTCGAGCGACAGTTATACACCTCGTGATTTATGTTTGCCATAAATTACCCGAGCGAATAATCCACCGAAAGGGTGAACCCTCTCTATACATTCGCGCGACACCCTCGACTCACCCCGTTACGCCCCTGCTGATCACTCTATTTGTTTCAATTAAGAGAATACCGGGTGCCACTGCGGACCATCCCTTGATATTCCTGCCTCCTACAAATTTTGAGAAATATACGGTACATCGCTGAGAAAGATGCATATTTGGACAATTCCAATATGGAAATTTCAAAGACGTTTGCCTTTCAATTTAGAGTTCTTCCACCAAGTTCTTCTTACAACAATTGTTTTACTCATTTAAACTGATTAAATGAGAAATGATACCTTCTAAAATCTTTAAGGTATAATCAGACAAGCCTGAATTCGTTTTTTTTTTTAAATTAATTATTCAAAAGTGTTTACAAAAGTCAAAAAAACAAATTGTCTACTTAAAAATAGTCTTAGATCAGACAGTTTGTTTGAAGTAGTTTAGCATGTAACAAGAACAAACCTTTGCAGTTAGCGTGAAGAAAATATGATTAAACGCACAAATATATGCCTACTGATATACAAAATTCAAAATGGTAGATGAAATGTGGAGGAAGAATTCTTAAAAATCGCTCGAGACTTATTACTCGAGTGTTTTTTTTTGTACGTAAGCAGACGTATGATCTTCAAAATTAAAAATGGCCGATTTAATATGCGGGACGATATTTTTAAGAATCGCTCGAATGCGCTTGAATCTTGATATTCAGAGGTTTTTCAGGTCGCAGATGCAATAACACGTTTCAGTCGAATTCGAACGATTTTTGAGAAACCTTCTGTCTTATCGTAGCCGCCATTTTGAACCTGGTGCATGCGTAGTCCGTATTTTAAACAGTTTAATACATATTATTAAAAAATTAAAACTTAAAACCAAAATTATTTTTAACTTTTTGTAACTTCGGAGCAATGTCTATAGGCTCTATCCATCTCTATAAAGATAAATATTATACATGTAGTTAATTGTACGAATATTGGATTTGTTTTGTTTTTGCTTTTATTTTTGTTTGTTAATGTCATCACACTTAAGGAATAAGAAATAAGGAATCGGAAACTATTATAGAATTCTGATTGTTTTTGGAATGTTTAAATTCAGATGTGACAAGATCTATCCATCAGTAAATACAATTCTTCTTACGCCAACATTGTTCTTGAAATGAAAAGCATGTTTTGGCTTATTTGAATGTTTCAGTCTTGATGGTACAATTGCAATGGCGAGGTTTTTTTTATGACAGTCCTGTTTAAAAAGTATTTTTAATTCGATTCGTTTCTGTGAGCACGAGATCTCAATGTACTTCTGGTTGCATGCTCACTGGATAAATTTTTAATAAACGTAAACATTTTACATAATCACAATCAATAATGTCGGTATGAAATCTGATAAGTGCTATTAAACTGCTAAAAACCTCGACTGTGCTGCGCTTAGCGAAAAAAAGAATGTACTTTAAAAAGTCTTAAGCACTTTATTGTTAGCCACTACCCAGTCAAGCAATATAGCGTCGTAGCGAGACACGGCGGGCCATTTCTACTTATTCCACTAAACTCGATAAGGCATAAAGGCATCACGCGTCGTTTGTCGCAAAATTGCGGTCTCGCAGACAAATCTTGAAACGTCTGCCTCACTTTAAAATACGTTACTTTGATTGTAATACTGCTATTCAACCGGCACTATCATGCGCCCTCGAGCTCGGCAGCTTTCATCGCCTCGGTAGTGCCTTTTCCCTACACCTTTTCGCGCTCCGGCACCTTCGGCCCAACCCCGGCCCTCGACACTCAACGAGCTGCTATCTGTCTCGTGCTCTTATTTCGCTGGCACTCGCGCGGCACCACAAGCGAGCCCTTATCGCAAATGACTGTTTCCTCCTAGCACAAAGCCATTTAGGGGCTCTAACGGCGATACGACTCGCGGGCGAGCTTCTGATTATTCTCGAGGACGAGGAGATGCCCTCGAAGGAAGAGCGACCGCTTCTCCGCGCCTTATTCATCCTTCCAATTGTCGATCTTTCGAGTTTTCGATTCTCGTCTTGTGCATGCTTCCCTTCTACTTTGTTCTTGGAAACGATCTCAAGTTAACTGTCTAACATTTTAACCATATAACTAACGGGAAATAAGAGATCATCATATCAGCATATCAATCGTATTCATTTGTATGTGTGGCCCCTTTTTAAATTAGATTAAATTTGTAAATTATAATTATACAAAAAATATTGCTTCTTGTATCACAACCGCCATATATATGTATAGATGTTTTTTAACCGTAATACTTTTATACATTACTCTATAGATTTATCTACACGTAATCTGGATTGATCTAATTATACATAAATATATCCGAATCAATCTGATCATTAGTTAACTGGACTTTCAATTAGAGCAAAAAGACCAAATTAGACATGTCCGAAACTTTTTTCATATTCGGTAGATCAGAATTGCCTAGGTGTTTATCTGAAAAAAAAAAATTAATTTGGGTCAATTCTGATTAGCTCAATTTAATTCCGAATCTCAGTTTGGTTTGATTTACCCCTAACTAATAGGCACAACACGACAAAACTGAAGCCATTCGCGTTTCAGTGCGTCAAATTACATGTAATTTCAGTTATATTCCTATACATGCATATATCAGAACAAAGTTTATACCGAGGCTGATTGAAACTGAGTAATATATAATCTTATACAATGAGACAATGTCAGTTTAAGCTCTGATCATTTGTATTTATAAGGTCTAAATGGGGTCTAACACGTTGATTTGGTTCAAATCTGATGACTTGTCGGTAATTCAGATTTAACCTGATTTTTATTCTTCTAACAAAAGTACCAATCTTCAGGCGGCCGGCATTCAAGAATGTGTCCAAATGACACTTTGGAGATCTTTCCCTGTAAAAGTTATCCCAAAAGGTACCGTGCAGGCCGCCGCGGGGTATGGAATTTTATTAATTTTTGTTTTTTATCAGGAATTTTGGTATTTGGGTGAGAGTTTTGGACATGGAGAGACTACATTTGGATTGGCTGAGAAATACCTCAAAGTTATATAATTATACCCCCATACCAAATAAATTTAATTTGTGAAAAGCTATACGATCCTTATTTCAATTATAATTGCTTTTAAATTTTAATTTATTATATTTTTTATTTTTTTTTTTTTTAATTTAAATGGTTCAAAATATTGTTCAGTTTGTATTACACGTTTATAAGCACAGAACCGTCGGAACCTCAATTGACGCTCTCGCGAATTTATGTCCCCTTATCAGTGGCACGTTTGAGGCGTGCAAAAGATTGCTTCAATTTCATGTATGATCTGTAGCTGATACGTTTATTTAATAGAAAGTCAATTTGCCATAAGTGTGACTTACGTGAAAACAAAGTTACTTTGAGTTAATTATGTGACATTAAGATTTAGGAAATTTCAGTTGAAGCATTTATTAACTGAAATATATTAGCCAAATACGAGTATCTGAAATGTGTAAAGAACAAACTTCATACGACATATATATGGGTATAATTCCATTTAAATTGTTTTAAAATATAGTGTTATCACTATATTTCAACTTATTTTATCACAGTCAAGTACGCTGTATTATCATCAGTTTCATTATAAAAATGTTATTCAGTAAACGATATTTGAAAAAACGTAATTTTTTGTATGACATTACGCAATACATTAAATTTACTTAAACTTTGACGTTAGATTCATGATTGTCTACTTCAAAAATCCACAAACCCCATGATTTATCCAAATCAAATAACTTAAATTTATTTTAAAGCCTCAAATATATATTACAGAGACAATATTGAGTCCCCGACTTAAGGTCGATTTCTAAAAATGAGTCACGAAGTGCGAATTATTATTTTTAATTGAAATTAAATAATTTCATATAGATTTGCCCATGTGTAAATATATTTTCAATATGGACAGATATAACCTCACATGTATCAAATTAAAGTGACTAAAATTCACATACATGCGTGGAACAACAATGATCTACTATACTTTGAATTCATCAGGAAGGATATTGTTAATAATTATTTGGAAAACTTTACGTCTTTGCATTAACGGCCAATGCAATAAATGCATCCGGAGAATATATATTAAAATGTATTTTTTATTAAAAAAGTTAAGAATAAACTCCCCTCGACGTTTATTTATTTGACAATGAGAATCATTGAATAGAAATATTCGTTTCCATTAGTCAATGACCAGTCGTGCAATATCGCTTTCCCATTCAACGACCAATCGAGATCAGCTTTCCCATTGACTCCGAGTGGAAATCACTGGTATAAGGGTGTTGGAGGTATCGTACGATTTCGGGCCGCCAATATCACGTATGGCCTCCACTTCTTTACACGCACCTACGCGCTCTTCGTGAAGAATCGCCGAGATCGACAATGCACGCACTTTATCGGAGCAATAAAGACTAATATAATCCCGGCAACGGGAATTTCGCGCCGAAGGCAATAACTCTAAGTGGCGGCTGCCAACGTAACATGTAGCCGCGAATACACATTTACGTATTATATACTGCCAGCACGCACGTACACGCGAGGACGCGAGTGTTTTTTTAGATGGAGTGCTTTTTGCGGGCGACAGGGCATTTAAGGGGATTGCTCCCAAGCGCACGGGTCCGACATTCTCCCCATTTTCGACGACACGGACGTAGCACTCTTTTTATGTGATAACTCCGGCTAAAGTTGCCTATTTTGACCGATGTACGAGGCGTGAAAATGCCAGATTTTGATATCGAGAAATTTTCATCGTATGCTTAACACTTTTGTTACTTTTAAATGTCTTATCTGATCAAATATCTCAATTTTAGTGTCTTCGTACAAAGTTAATCATCATGCCTTGCGATTTTTCTATACAAGGTTAATAGAGGGTTGCATATATAGTATAAAAATATGTAAGTGTACTGATACATTCGTTTTGATTTTTAGGGCGATTTTTATTTTTGTTATAAATGAATGATTACATTTTCATTGTTGAGATATACTATTATAATCTCTGCACACTGTTTATCAGATTCTCGCTGAAATTTTACGATAAATGATCAAGTATTTTATTGTTAAATTATGAAGAACAATAATCATTTTATCTTTTATGATTGTTTAATCATTTCTATACACCGAAAACCACATTTCTTAAGAAATTAAACGTATGTATTACACTCTCGTTTCTATAGTTTCTAATTATTGGTATTAAATATTTATATTTTAAAGTGTGCGTTCCATAACGAAAGTGATGAAACAGTTTACAGATACGCGTACAAAATATGACTATAAGCAATAAGAAGATACGTCAAGATATCTCGTCGAATTTTCCAAAATGCGCCTTGTATATATACTCATTATCAAATCGACAATTTTCTAATTTCGGAAACACATTTAGACATAGATATTGTTTTAGAATAAAAGCAAAAAATACTATTCCTTTACTTTTCCAGAGCTGCTATTTTCTTCTTTACAGGAGAGCTTTTGATCTGACATAATACTATAGCAGAAGCATTTTTTTTTAATACGTCCAATACCAAATAATTTTCGGTGCTCCGGGTATTACCGCGTGATATGCATAAGGTATATGTCAGTTAAGTGACATACCGATGGTTGCGTAAATTGCGAGCTGCTTTGAAACCAAAATTAAACTGCCTGTTAACTGTTACGCGCGTGCGATAACATAAACTAGGAATGTTAGTCGTGTGTCGGGAATGTCGGAATGCGAAAAAGACACTGCAATAAATGTCAATATCGCAGGACGTCAACCGCACCTCATGCCCTCCGATATGTGAATGGCCGGAGCCGGAGCGGCGCCGCTCTTGTACCGACTTATAAAATCCGATCGAATCACCGCAAATTGAAGTGGCGCGCGTGATATTTCCAATATTTGAAGTCACGACGGAAGTCACAGTCGCTTACTCCGGAAATGAAACGTGTGTCTAATTTCCAACTCCCCGCCTATCAAGAGCGCAGATGGGCTATGCCTATGTCGACTCTCTCTCTCTTTCTCGCCCTTCTCCATTATTTTTTCACGGTTCTTTATCTGTAGCATTGCATGCCTTTTCAGCAAACGAAGTAAAATAGTTGAAACGTTTTGTTTTTATTTATTTTTTTTTTTTAATAATAAATAATTGCGGAGATTAAACATTTTTATACACGAGTAAAAACTGCACACTATCTTATTAAGATATCACGGGACTGCCCTACTTTGCAATTCTGGTAACATTAGGTACACCTGGTCTACATTTATTATTATCTAAAATATTATATACACTTATAATGTCATTTATATTTTTTGTATGTAATTCGGCCCCTAAAATTATATTAGCCCAAGCAGCAAATCAGGTCGAAATTACCTCTTTTCGACCTTCCATCCATTAATTGATGGAAGGTCGAAAAGAGGTAATTTCGACCTGACTTGCTGGTTGGGAGAAAATTACATTGAGAACATTTTGTATGGATAGGTTTTGCAAATATGAGTTTTTACATTTTATGGGGTTGCACAAGATATCATTTTAAAGGAAATCGAATCTACAACAATCGCGCCTCAGATTTTATTCGTGTAATGTTTCGTGTAGTGTATCGACACGCAAAAATAGGAAATATCAGATTATGTCCGGTTTCTTATTGTTTACATGCGTACTTTTATTATACATATTATGTGTGACCTTTCCGATTAATTGGAACGCATACTTTGTTCATTGTGCGAAAAATTCGATAGAAAAATCGATATAGCAGTCTTGGGACGCCGATGTGCTCTGACAAACGCGACTTAGGATCCAGCACGATTCGGCGGTGTTTTCGCAGTGCGTCATCGTTACGATCGAGACGATATCAGCGTTTTAATCCGAGCGTGGAAATTGAAAAAAGGCAGGGAAATGTATGTACCGTGGCGTCTTTCCACCAGAAATGAAACGTATGAATACGTTGTCGGCCCCTCCATTCCCGCGCACCAGCTCGTCTTCGGTATTAGGTATGCAAAATGAATGCAGCTCGCTATATATCGAAAAAATATGAATGAGCTTTCCAATTTCCGATATTCCATGACATTTTTCTATGAGGGCGGTTTCAATGAAACGTGAAACATACAACGAAATCCCATCTGATATTTCTCGGTGCTCGTGTCGCATACTCGCTCGCATGATCCTGCGTATTTATAATGTGCTTTCAGTGTGCGAATTGTCGTTCGGCGTGTGCAGCGAGTGTGTATGAAGCGTAACGGTGGCGTCTGCCAAATGAACGCGAGTCTTCTGCGTTGGGTGTGAGGGCTTCCCAGTCCCAGCGAAGCTTTTTTGATTTCGATTAAACTTTCTCTTATGCCATGCACACGAGTAAACTTTGCGTATTTTTTACCTCCCTGAAAGCCTGAGGTTACCCTTTCATGAGGAAATAAAAGGGAAAAGTTGGTGCATGCTGAATTACCAACTAGTGGAGGACAATGAACATTTATGCATTTCGCTTGGAAACATACATCGGCGACAATATTTATGTTAAATCAATTTATTTTTATTTTCTTTAAACAAGAGCAAGTCATCATCCTGGCACTCGTGTAAGGCATCCTATTTTTTAAATATAGTGATTGTGTTACGAAAATGATCTACATCTTAATTTTGCATTGTGCATTTTAAATTGTACTCCGGTTTGATTACTGTGCACATCCTGACTAACGTCCCGACCTCCTCTTGGTGTCATAATGACAGATACTCAGCATATAACCAGTAAATGAAAGATCTTCTAGAAGGACATTACCAGAGCATCAAATAAAAATATCGTAGAAGGAAAAGTTTAATAGTTTAATAGTTTATAACTTGGTTGTTGGTCACTGTTTTGACTAGTGGAAACAAGAGATTTTTAAAAATAAATTTTTGTCGAAAATAAGACTTCAACGAGTGATAGAAATAATACCATTTGTGGTAATAACAACAATAATTTTTAAAAACTATTGGTCGAAATTACAAGTTACATAAAATTCGTCGAACAACATTCGAGAAACTTGGCATGAAATAATGATTCGTATAAACATTTCTTAAAATGAATCTAAGTCTTTCTTCTATAATACACAAAAGGTTAAAATATATATAATGATTGCCAGTATAATATTTATATAGCAAGACTTTGTAAATATCTATATAATTTATAATTTAAACAGTATTATCTATACAATAAGCAGACGCTTTACATTTCGCTGTAATTAAGCAATTGTACTTGTTTTGTATTGGAATACTGAGTAGGATAAGACATCCATGATTTAATCCTAAATTGCTGTTCACTATAAGGTACATTTATATAAATATATGTATAAGCGCACGTTGTAAACCGGAGGCCATAACTTTGCAAACTGTTTAAGAAAAAAAAAGGAAGTGACCGAAGTACTGTACGACTATCAACGACGTACTTCACAGCCACGTGTATAAGCGTTCGTTCGATTACTGCAACGAGTTTTACCGGACATTTGATATTGAGATATATATGTGAAGGTGCAACGGCACATCTACGTTTATGCTCATCGTAATCAAACGGGCATTACGAGTAAGCTTTCTATGTAGGCAAAATCAGGAAGAGCATCAGGAAACTGAAGTCGTTTCTTTTCAAACACGAATTTAATGAAATGTTATTTCAAGAGACTTATTGTATCTCTTTCGCTTTAAATGTCGTCGCTGTGCGATGAATGGATCAGCGATTTATTATCAGCCGAAGAAAAACGTGAAAGATGACTTTCTCTATATCAGTTATTTTATTGGGATGTTTTATGTGACAAAGTAAGTTTATAAATAGAAACGATATTGTATATCCGTTTATTGGTTCCTTTATTCCCTAACGTTTTGCTAACTCTATGTTTCGACAAAGATTTTGCTATAGTAGGTTTAACCTTTTTTAAAATAACAATTCACAGTATCTATTCGATATCTAAATGTTTTCAAATACATAGAACTTGAAGAAATGTGCAAGATAGAAATATAAGTATATTTATTATAATTTTTTAAGGTGAACCTCTGAAGAGGACGAAAATCTGTCGAAATTTAAGGTTGGCATAAACTAAAGAAATGAAGGGACCAATAAGTCAAGTTCTATTTTAATTTACATATAATTTTAGGTTCGACGAATATCAATGACTTTATATTCGACATAGTAACCGACAAGAGCAAGTCAGACTTATAATACGTAATTAGAATATTGGATTTTACTTTTACAACATTTGTTAATTATTCTCGACTTCTATTTTTATTCATTGATTTGCACCTGTCTGAATAAAAAAAAAAAAAAATAATAACACATTATTATGAAAAACTGCGAAAATAAAATTTAAAAAACAACATTATAAAAATAAAATTTCAAAAAGAATGCAAACATTTAAAGTGCGGTATTAAAATATTTCTTTATTACTTAAATTCATAAGAATGTAAATTAATTTACTGGCGTTTTTATTGGCAAATAAAATGGACGGAGTACCCCAATTTTTGTCATTATACATATAAATATCAAAGATTTTTAACTCCTAACCACGTTACCATAACGTTTATAAAATAGCGTTCGATAGTACGTCGACATATAAATACAATAATATACCGTTAAGTTCTATAACCAATTCTATTTTACGTGTATAATATGGACGATGTAGTAATGATTATATATTTTCTCAGGACTAATCGTGAGAGTTGCAAGTTCGCATGATGGTAATACCAATTACTTTAAAACCAAGTTGTTCCATTACATGTATTAACATCTTGAACCTTCTTGTCTTGTTCCGGTCTTATCGTTAATTTGTTTGATTTCCGTAACTATTTTAGTTACCTTTATTTCAGTGATCAACATTGCTCTATCTGTGAAAAGAGCATCTCTGATAATATTTATTTCAATAATATTTAATTATTATTATTATTATCAGAATTTTTGTCTCAATAAAATTATTGTGTTCACTCTGGGATCGCATCTTCTTCATTTACATTTTCTACGCTTTTCAGACACCAAATTATTAATTTTCATGCAGTTTTTTTTTGTATATTCATTTATGAAAAATTAATTATTATATTGTTTATATATAAAATTTAATGGAAAAAAATATTTTTTGTTCTATATATTTATGTGTTATACATATTAAAGAAGTGTACCAAAGTAATACACATATACAATTTTCTAAGCTGGGTTTTCGAAGTTGTTGAATATGAATCTGCCATTAGACTTTCAAAATTGCTAATGGCGGATTCAAACTGGTTGACCAAAATGGGAATATTCGATCGATACAAAATTGAGCACATATATTCAAAATTCCAAATGGTGGATCCAATACAGCAAAAAAAAATGAAAGCAATTGCTTTATTTTTATGATATTCGATTTTATGAGGGTCATCAGCATTAGGAAATTTCGTTTAAAATATATTTTCCTAGATTTATTAAATACTTTTTAATCATTTGCGATATTCCTGCAATGTAATTCATACGTATATCTTTAATTGTCCAGAATTGTCAGTTTATTGAACATTTTCCAATTTAGTGAATATATCTAGATGACACCTTTTCCGAACGTAAGACTTCCTCAAGCTCAATCTTGGCCACCTTAAAATGATTATTAATTGGTTCCGTGGCAACGATCGATGCCAAGTGAAATATGACGGTTATGGAAACTGCGTATAATCCATCCGACGGCGAGTATGAGAAATCGAACTGGAATACTGTATACGACAGGGGCCGACGAGGGACCCGCGATCCATCACGAAGGGATGGCTAGGAGATGGGGTTGATGTATCTCAGGCCAGGTTGACCTCTGAGCCGGACACTATAAAACCACCCTTAAACATCGGCACCCTAAAACGCGCGAGATTGCACGGTGAATTGCTAAGTTCACCCTGGTGGACGAACGATTGCTTCGGCGCCGTCGAGTCGGTCGGTTCGATAAAAATCTGATTGTGCGCGGATGAAATTATCCTGAACAATTTGAAATCAACCAAATGCTAGCATTCCTGGCGCTTGACTGATTCCCGCGGCGATGTGCAACTCTTGGCTTTGAGGAACCACTTATAGATGAAAAAATAAAAATAATTCGCATTTCCATTTTATTTATTTATTTACTTATATTTATATTTTCTTTTAATAAAATATGGAAACTACCATATGCATTTATAGACTAGTTGTATTTTAATTTTATTACAAAAATTATTATAGCGTATATATATTATAGAACTCAAAATTATAAAGAATTAAATCACTATTCTGTAAAAATATATATTTCTTAAATTACTGCTTGTCAATAAGCATACATGATTAATGTTTATACCGAACTAATGCCAGGAAGGCAGTACTTTCTTATACTTGAATTAAAAAGGATCGTCTGCCAATGCACCTGCGTAAGTAAATTGACTGATTGATTTCGCCATTACATTTAAATTTCTTTAAAGCGTAGTAGAAAATGACGCAAATTTAAAGCCATTTTTTTGCTTGTATGCTGAAAGTAATGTAAGTCCAGAAAATGGCCATAAACCGATATTTTCTACTAGTAGGGAACTAAAGGTAATTTTTTTTACTTTGCAATTGTGTATACACTGAACTAACGAATTTCAAACGCTAATAAACCAACTCTACTTTATAATATATATATTGCGTAATAAATTTAGGTAATACCTCATGTACGTTAGGAATTCCTCGTGCCCTATATACACTATTAAAAATATAAATTAATTTATCATTTGTATGAAAAAGTATTTCCAAAATATTGGCTACTCAAGATTTACATGAAATTGTACAACACATCGTTCCCGACTAAACGGTACCGCCCTATATAGATTGATATACGAAACGCTGCATTCATCAATTGATATCGGCCATTTTGAATTATGCACATCATGTGATCCATGTTGTATTCCTTCAAGTGTAAAGAGGTTGTAAAATCTTAAAGGAATAAAAACATTGACACGCCCATGCGCACGCGCTGATGAATTACGTTAAGTGGAAGTGACAACTCACTCGCGCCTCTTAAAATGCACGTAAAAACGAGTAAGTGTGACTAAGTTCTCTGTCTTGGTATTCAATGAGATAGAGAAGAAACTTGAGTGATATTCTCTATTTTTAAACGAATGAACCAATAGCGTTGGTGCAAATGCATGTAATGAAAATAGAAATTGCAGATCATTTTTTATGTTTTTTAGAAATATTAACATGAAGAAATGGTTTACCTACAGCGAAATATAAATAATTTCATACATTTTTATATTTATAAATTATACTATTTGATATACTTGATAATATTCATTACCATTATAGAAGATAATTTAGAAAGATATGAACATCTTGTCACTGTATTGGTGGCTTTAACGCACTACATATAAAAGTCTTGAATTTCACGATTTTTTCATGTACATAATGCAGTACAAATCAATAACGATTATACAATATATGCAAAAGTGGTTTTTTATTAACGAAATAAATTCACAGGGTCGATTTTTTCATCATGCCATTGAATCGCCCCTTTAATATTATAACTACCCTAATGTCGAATTCCATTTGCGTGAAGTTGCAATCGGATTTTGGTAATTGTGGGATTTGAATTTATGACTTTTCCCTGGAATCGAAGAGCAAAGGATCGCTGTATAAGCTTTGAAATTAGACATTTCGGTCATTATTATCGTCTAAAAGGATAATAATGCTATTCGCATTTGGATGTAACTGAGCTGTGTTACATAAGTTAAATGCCAATATAGGCACGAATCTGTTCGCAATTTGACTCAAACGAACTATATGGTCTTTATTACAATATGCGCAGAATAATTGATACGCTCCGATTGCTAAAGAATACTGTTACAAACTCAAGGAAAATAAAAGACATCGAAGGTCACCTAAATCGGAAAGAATGCGGGATTATGTGGACATGTGGGTATACACTTGTCGTGCTCCTGTCAGTGGCACATGTATTAATCGTTATTTTATTCGTAAAAATTTCAATATATCATTATACGATATACGGATATCATATTAACCATTCTCGATTCTCCCATAAATCTGGAAAATATTATCGGTGCTTGAATACTGTTTGAAACATATAGAAATTTAATGTAAAACTGCAGTACAAAGTAAATGCTATGTTGTAAATTTGTATATGTATATACGTATGGTTTAGGGGAGCAGAATAAAAAGCATATTATAATTTTTGAAGTTTTAATTAATGTAAAATTAATAAAATTGTAGGAAAATATAATTATTTGAACACGGATGAATGATATATTTTTGAAGATATAATACGAATTATTTTAGTAGTATATTACCTAACTAGGGTGTAAAGTGTGCTTTTACGTACGAGTTAGGTATCCTATTTTTTGAATTTGGGTGAGTAAAGATAATGCATAAAGTACTTTAGATGCCTCGTATTAGTGCTTAAAGTGAACATTTACGAATTCTCGGTGGTGTAATGCGTGAAGTAAACAAGTTAATCATGAATTGAAAGGGGCATGCGTAAAGTCAAATGGGTAGCATTTTAACTTTACACACGGCTTTTTCATTTTACGCACGACTTTTTACTTTATGCATGTCATCTTCCAGCATGCATGTAGAAGTTGACTTTACGGACTGAAAACGGGCGTCTATATTATTTATCTAGGGCGGAAAGAAAATTAGAAAAAGGAGGTAAAAGAGAAGAACTGAAAACGTCATGTGTAAAGTTAAAATGTTACCTATATTTAATTTTACGCGTGACTCTTTCAATTCATGCATAATCCGTAAATGTTCACTTTAAGTACTAATACTAATATAAAGTACTTTAAGCATTATCTTTACTCACCCAAATATAAAAAAGATGATACGTAACTCGTGCGTAAAAGTACGCTTTACACCCTAGTTAGGTAATATACTATTTACTCGCACATAACGTTGATTACCGTATGCAAATATTCATTCGATGAAAAGAAAATCAGCGCTTGAATAAATACAGTAGTATCATATAAGTAATTCGCAGTTGAAAATTTTATTCAAAATTTAGTATTCTTATTCTAGCTAATTTATAATCTCTGTCGGTACACATAGTAAGTCATTACCGTGAAAAGAGCATGCTTTGAAGAAGTAGTTTGAGAGACACGTTTACTTAAAGGCTGGCCCGAATTGAGTTGAAGGTATTTGAAGAGATTTTGTACTGAATACATAATGGCATATCAAATTATAATAGCTTACACATTTATGTATTACATGTTACGCTGAAAGAAATGACAATCAAGCTATTATTTTTGTCTACATTTTTAACTCGTTCGAGTCGCGCAATCGTCATTGTAAGAAATGTAATAACAATTTATAATTTTCTAGAATGATACAATTTATGAAATATAACCGACAAAACTAATTAAACCCTATAATGATTCTATATTCTACACCTGAAACAGAATTGTGTTAGAAGAAATGTTTGATATTTCATTTATGAATAATCTACAAACTGATTGGAGAATTCTACATTTGTAAAAACATACAGTTTGATTTCGAATTTTTTTAAAAACGGCAGAAATCATCTGGGTAACCTAATTTTTTAGATATACTTTATTTGAACAATTCTCGATGGTCGTATTCAAGATACGCGATGGTATTCTACTTTCAGAATAGGTTATACTGGATTATAGACCTCATTGAATTAGCATAAGTTATCAACAAGGTTAGTTTCAGACGATTAAGCATATCAACTCTATCTAAGAAATTAAAAATTTAAATCTAATTAATGATCTTGCAATCATATACATATTTAATAAATAACGAAGTTGAAGCGCGGCACCAGTAAAAATGAAAACACGATCAATACCGCTCCCTCGATTAGACTTATTTACTAAAAAATAAATATAAAATGCATATCTTTGAAATCAGTACATTCTTCGTGGTATCTGATTCTGTTATTCCTTTATCCTGAGAATCCTTTATAGTAAATCAAGTGAAAAACTTTCTGGACATAAGTGAAGTCCATCTTCTGAATTCCATAATTGGGCCATATATATTGACGCTCTAAAATAGAGCAACTGCAGAAAATGGTGCTAGTCCCGGTTCATCATCCATGATTTAATTATGGAAAGAAAGATCCGAATTTTTCAGAGTTTGAAAGATCTCGCGATCATCTCGGTCTTTAGGAGAAGTCGGAGATGATAAGCGGACGGTTGAGAAGAGGATGCTCGCGAGGGAGGGTGAGGTTGAAGATGACGAAGACGACGTAGTAGGATAAGAAGCTGTTGAATCATTGCAAGTTCTCTGGAGCGGGGGTCTCTAACTTCTCACTTCTGAATTCCGCCGATACATCACGCCTCTGGAGCCTGGAATGCTCCGCCTTCACCGCCCCCACCTTTAGACTCCGCCCAACACCTTCGGAATCCTAAGATTCTTTCGACCTGTCTCCGCGTTTTATCCGAACAGTACGGACATTCGTTCTGCAACCGCTCGTCCGTGTATCTCGCGACGTTTCAGTGACGCCAACCGACGATACCTCTTTTCGTGGGATGTTTTGAGTCCTTTCAGAAGGATTCGACGTTTCTCCACCATAACAAGAAATCACGAGCCAATTGCCATTTTCCAGCAGTTCGATAATGTAGGTGGAAAGGATACTTTCCGATCTTTTTTTATTGATTAAATATTAAAGTTTTACGTAAAAAAGGTTGCAAGTGAAAACCGTAACTTTTTATGTAGGTATGGTGACTTGCTCTCTGACTCACGAAGAGGCAAATTTTTCCATTGAAGGAAATATTATCGATGGACCTACAATTAAAAAATCTACAAAAAATTTATTGGTTTTTAGTTTATATTTCCGCCTGAATGCATACCCACAAATTCAAATTTGAGTTCATTCACTTTATTTGTCTGTTTACATACTTTTAAATGCTTTTTTCATTCGGAGTCTGCCTCATCTGCTTTATTATTTTGTTACGTTGGTTATAAACTTCTTGCCAGTAACATTACAGTGTAATGTTATACTAATTTTATGTTTATTCAAATTCATGAAAACTAAACAGGTTTTAATTAATATATATTGTTTTTTAATATTGTACGTGATAAATATTATTCCAGGATTAAATGTTATCATTTGCAACATAAGAACGATATGCTACTATGACATTAAAGTTTAATTTTTCTATTTATATTCGATTTTATAATCTATTAATTTTTAAATCATAATACTATATACAGCAATATTAATGCAATTACAACGACATTAATGGCGCTTATTTTCCTACAATATTTTCCTTATATTATCAGTTGAATAAATGTTTATACAATTTATTACAATTTATGTGTCCACAAACGAATAAATTTTCAGGTATGGCATCATTTCTTGCATCTCTCTCTCTCTTACTGACGCATCTAGTATATGTGGAGTCGTGCATTGATATGCATCAGATACTATAATTCAGTTTAAATACAGACGACATGTAGAAATGTTTTAATATTTAAATATTATAATTATATAGACTTTTCGGTATTGCGATATACAACGAAAACAGAAAGATTCGTAGTGGCCCCTAACGGCAACGACACATATTACGGCACATTTGGAATTAAATTTCACGCATATCGAATTTATCGTGATCATACAAATTGTTATCGATCGATTTAATATATATGATTAATTATTTTATATGTTATCGTAAGATATACGTTTAACTATTTGACAATTACAATAAAACGAAATATATTTAAATGTAAAGTACCTGACCAAGGTGCAAAAAGTAAAAGTTTTATCTTTTAATTCAGCAATGACGAGTTGTTTCCTATGAATAATTCTAAATTGCACTAGCTTTACCGAAAAATTGACAGTTTATTTTTGGACATTGACTTACCGATTTCTGTAACTAATTTAAACGTATTTATAATCTTACAGTTTATAGTAGAGTTTTTTGAAAAGTTCCTGGTAACAAAAATATATACATAAATAGGTAATAGGAATTTTATCATGTAAGATGATTATTTGTATAACACACCTCTATCGTTATTTCAGTTTTCAATGTAAGGCACATTTTTAATGTTAATTCAATTTTCTGTAATAATTCGGGGTATTTTGTTATTATGCCTTACTGAAAATTCTCATGTGGGATCTTATGTGGAAAATTGACGTGAAATCGCATATATACGAAAATCTTGTTGTTTGGAATTAACAAAATTCTGGGATATTTTTAGATAATTTTAAACAAGATATACATTTTACAATAAAACGTGTTTCTTTCTTGTTTCAAATTTTGAAAAAATGTGCTTCTCATTTTTTCTCTCTCAGAAACTATTTCTACTGCAATAAAATGCGTTCTTGTTTAAAATTGTCTAAAAAATATCCCAGAATTTCTTTGATTCCAAAAAACATTTTCGTATGTGCAATTTCATGTCAAATTCCCTCATGGGATCCCACGTAGGATTTTCAGTAGGGTGTTTCAATAGGGTGTTATACAGATTTACTTATAATAAACGACAAGTATCAAATAAACTGCAAAATAATTCTTTAATGTTACGTTTAAACTGATAACAGTCTTAAAATAATTTATATATTACGTAAAAGGTTCACAAATGTACATGAAGCTGTAATGAAAAAAAAAAAAATAGAATACATTTTATGTGAGATTTTATTTCTGACTTTGCGTATGCGAAAGTCTATTATTTTAAAAAACAATTTTCTTTTGTAACATTCATATTCTATTTTATAATATAACAGATCAATAAAAGGACTCGTATTATTTTAAATATGATGTACCGATATTCTCTATTTGTCATCACAAATTTGGTTATTATTATATATGATGACAAGTGATGTACAATATAGCTAGGTAATCACAACGGGCAAATTAATTTACAAATTAAATAAATTTAGTAAATACTATATTTTTTGCGTACATTTATCATTAGCTGCTAATAGCTCAAGCGTCTTTCCTCAAAGCTCTGTTCCCAAACGTATGAACATGATTGGATGCTATTAATCCACTTTTCTCAGGATTTATCCTGTGGAAATTACCGGAAGAAGAAATTGAGAAGCCCCAAATGCAGGATTAGGAATCCTTCAATTATGTTGGTGATATATGAGGAAATGATATACTAATACAATATGACCAGCTTGTAAAGATAACTTTTTTCTGATAGGTCTAGGCGATTATTATTTTCATGTTTATGCTTGAATCATCTACTTATAGTTGATTTTACAATTTAATTAAAGCTTCAGCATTTACTGTTCAACTAAAATTGATTCTAGGTTAATTATCTAACAATTATTTTAAAACATTATTTAATTTTCTCGCATAACTGCCCAAATAAAACATTTATGGCTATTTTAAACACAATATATTACATGATTTAAGCCACAAATAATATTAAAATTAACTAGTGAAAATACAGAATCGGTTGAAAAAGCGATGAATAAAAAAATACGTATTGTGTAAAAGTTCTACTTTAAAGGCTTCAGGTCATTTCAAACTCGTACATTATTATCTATATGATTTTCTCTCTCGTGAATCATCAATTTATTAATACTACAAAAAATAAAGCAATAAATTTAAAACCTACATTTCTCATTCAAAGCTATATATATGTTATTGGTAATTTAAAAACTTGCATAAATCTAATATACGATCCTCATGAAATTGGACGAGTGACATTATCAAGTGGCGTATGATTATCTATACGCCGGTTATGCTGGATCGTTGACAGGATTGTAGTCATAGAACATAGCTATACGTATTGCAATTGTGATAATCCTTGCACTATGTATTGCATTGTTGACCCCATTTACGGTAATGTATTACTCGACAAGTTAATAATAATGTCTGATATATATAATTATATTTTTATTACAACCATACGAAAATTCTTTGTTTCGGTAGTTCAAGTTGTTATTTACGTCGAAATCACGACTGATTACGGGCCTTTCATGGATCGTTGTCTCCTTAATACGCTGCATATTACGCATTAGATCATAATTTTCCGTTAAATGACTTGTGAATCTGTAATACTTATTATTTATATAGCTGTAGTGGAATAAAACGCAGAATTTGTATGCAATTGTAATCTTTTTTCTTTAATATTCGAATTATCATTTTATTACGCGTGTCTAATATTTAATAATATATATGTGTTCAAGTTAACAGAGATTATCTAGATCTGTTTTTTCGATTTTGTTTTAGCTTTATTCATAAAATATTATGAATTAATTTCGCCTTACTTTAAGAGTAAAATTCCACTCCAAGAAAGCTGGACTTATTTCTCTGCAATTTTCCAAATTCACCTCCTTCAAATTAAATGTCATCTTATTGGCTCATTGATTTCGCTTTTTGTAATAAAACTATCATAAAATTTTGTGATCTCGTTAAGAATTTTGTTACAAAATAAAAATTGGCTCATATTTAAAACAAACCGTGGCAAGATCTTTTTAAAAGTCTTAGTAAAAATAACTTTTACAATTTCAGTAGTATACTTCTACATATTGATTTATCTGATGGTAACTATAAGCCCTGCTTCAACTATATTAGTTACTATTTCTACGATTATTTACAGAGAGAGAGAGAGAGAGAGAGAGAGAGAGAGAGAGAGAGACTGAGCGATCCGCGCGTTCGATTCCTGTTAGAGGAAGTTTTTTATTCAATTTATTTATTTATTTATTTATTTATTATTATATTTATACTGTATTTATATATCACCCATTATTTACCTGGGATATAAAAATGGAAGCTGTCAGAGAACTGATATGAAGCTTGAAGCGAACTTCCGTACAAGCTTCAAGTGGGTTACAAAAATAAATACCCAGGGACTTACAATCAATCAAATTTGTTTAAGCTTGCTAACGTACCTCACAGGGAACGTGTATTTACTACACGCAATTTTGAAAGCTTCTAGAAGCTGCCCAAATTGAACTGGTGGGGAGCTTAATAAGAACCTTGTGCTATACGGAGTAATTGGATAAAAACACTACGTTCTCTTCATCAAATATACATAGAAATAGAAAAAAGGCAAAATGTAATGTTGCTGATGATATTTCATCGCGGCAAACTTTTGCAGAGCATGCCTAACGAAATAATTCCTGCTTTTGAATTAACATTAAACGTAACTCGAATATCCTTCGTCTTTACTTCTTTCGTTCTGTCTCTTTCTTTAAACCTCTTTTTCAGTCCCTGTACCACTATCTAATAGCGTCCATCGTCTTGTCTCTCTCACACTTATATCTCTTTGAAGAAATTTTCGTTGGAAGACGCAAACGTTGGCATTCAGCACCGGCGACAATCCTATCTGGCCGAGTAGTTCCGTCAAGATGCGGAAAAGTTTGCCGCTTCGCGAGAAAGAGCCGCGCTTTCTTGCTCGGTAGTTCTTAGACAATACGCGAACTTCCGTAATTAAAGTTACTCGCAACGCTGGATGACGGTTCTCTCGATTGTTGAGGCTGAATTACATAAAGTTACCCCGAAGTCGAAGACGGGTGTGCACTGTCGACGTCGACGACGAATGACTTTGGTAGGAGTGTATTTGTACTCTGTGGAGCGTGCAGGTACACCTCAGTGTTTAAACACAAGTGTCTCCGGACAAAATATTCGATGGAAACGCCGAGATCCGACCCGTTACGCTACGGTGCGCTCGCGCGCGCGCAGGTGTGGGAAATCTCAGGATCGTTAATCAAATGCATTATGACGGATGTCCGTCGGTTATCGAAGCGATCGATCGATTCGTTAGAGCGCGGAGAACGTATGGCCAGGATGATGTGAAATCGACACGTGTATTATGGCACTTGGATTAACGGATTTTTATTTCTGAGAAACATGTTTTTCTGATTGGCATATATTGTAAGTTATATATATAGGTTCGTAACAAATTTTCTGTAAGTATATAGTGAATAAGTAAATATAGATAAGGGGTCATTGCCTGCCTGACGAAACAGAAATTGTTCATTATCTGTCAAGTGCTAGGAAATGTGGAAATGTATTTTACTCTCTGGAATAGGAATAGGGGAATGTGTTGAAAGTTACGAGTGACAATGAAAATATAATCGATGGATATATTATCACGTCAAAGGTGTTAATGATCTGCTCTAATTAAACTTGTTTGCCGGTGGTATATTTTGTTTGTGAGGTTATTATTGCCAATGTCCATGATTATTGTCCTAAAATTTTCCATCGATTTTTTATAGATGACCGACGAAGTGTATTTAAGAAGGTTTTCTAGCATTCTACACTATACATGAATTTTGATTAAAACTATTCACTATTTTTCGGTAACATGACATTTCAGCAATCGAGTCAAATTGCACATATTTTTCCCAAAATTCACTAAATATTTTAAAAAAATTTACATAAAGTTTTATAAACAATTGTACTAAAAGTCACTACTTCTACACATATCTATTTAAGGAATATATCGTGAATTCTTAAAATGGAAAATGTGTATTAATTTAGCACACTGCAGACTAATCTAAAAATTGCAGGGTTTTATTTTTGGACCAGAGGCAGATTGCAGTAATACGATGACCAGATATAATCCAAGGAACCACCGTTCCGGTCGTCCCACGCGTCATTACATCACTTGCGATTTCGTAAAAAGGCTTTCGTCTCACCCGAGTTGACATCAGCACGCGATCGGCAAAAAGCACCGACTTCTCGGCAGGCTTAATTATCTTGTTAGTGGACCTGCCAGCGCTCTTGAGTTTGTAGGCTTGGCAACATCTCGATGCACTTCTTGGGCCGGTTTCTCGATCTGTTTCTTTCACCCTCTCCTTTTCTGTCTTCGTTTCTCATGTTCGCACGTTTTTTTACTTTTAAGATCACGAGTTTTTGTGATCAAGTGTGTGTGCGTATGTTGTTTTACTTTGAGATGATGACCAGAAAATTGTCAGAGAAAAGTGTAAGCTTTTTTTGCTGGATTTATTATCTATTTTTATTTAATATGGCACATACACATAATAAATACAATTCGGAATTATGTATTGACACATTCAATCCACTTTCAATTAATTATTCCAATTGCCAAATAGTTTTGTGCTGTATAGTTGGTTGACTATGATAATGAATCGATCGATCGATCTTGATATTGTTCAATAATAAGCCTGTTTTTAGAAACCATGTGATGATTCATTGCGTTAATGAGATCGAAAATATGATTTGCGCCTCCGAGCCTACTATCAATATCTACACTGGTTCAATGTTTATAATTACTTCTTTCTAAACATAGCTTTAATTGCCATAAATGTTACGTATTGAACTTTACGCACGCCTCCTTCACGCGTAACTTGTTTACCTTACTTACGGCATCACCTAGAATCCTTAAATATTCACTTTAAGCACGAAAAAGAGGCATCTAGAGTGCTTTAAGTACTATCTTTACTTACCCAAATGCAAAACATAGGATACGCAACTCGTGCGTTAAAGTATATACTTTAGGTACATACTTGTTATAGGTAATGTACTATCATGATTTTCATTGGTCTCCAACGTTTAGAACTTCTGCATCGTATTCATTTTTACCACGTTATAAAAAAATCTCGGAGAATTAACAAAAGATGAATCTTCGACATCTTGATATCTAATTTATGTATGTAAAATAGCGATTTGCTTTAATTTATTAACTACTATTTCGCAAATGCTTCATTGAACATTCCGAAAATTCAATTTGACAAACCAATTATGAAAAAATGATCTTGGAATCATATTTGTAAAGTTTATATTTACTGCATAAATTTGTTTATAATATGTATCTACATTTTCAATCTAACAAACGATATGTTTACAATTTTAATGTTGTATGACAATTCAAAAAATGTTATAAATAAATAACATATTTATTAATATTTATTAAGTACTGGTAATATCAAGTCTGTATTTTATATTAACGCTAAAATTATATTTTTCCAAGATCTGATTCCGGCAATTCATTACGTATGCGATATTTGAAATACAGCAGGCAAATGGATTTTGTTTGTGGTTCATCGTCCGTATTTACGTCTATAGAGAGGACGTCGTAATTTAATGTCGCTCGCAACTTTTTACGAAGACTCAATTGTAGATACAGTAGCTCATTACCAACCGCATTGTGGGTCTTTTCGCTATTAAACATTTGCCTTAATTCATAAGCAAATTGGCAGACAAAGACCTCAAGCCGGCTGCATGATAACATGTGAAGGGACCCTTCCAATTTAAGACCACCCAAATGGTCGTCCATCGTGAGATTACGATTTATCATTTGACTGACTTATTTCGATACAAAAGAATTTATTCCAACAGTCCACCTTGCTTTTTGAACTGTTTTCCTTTCAGCAGCAATGACGTGAATCATTTTAATATTTTCTATATTTAAACTGCATGGAAGTCATATTAACGAAATTTTTAGTTGGTTTCAAGTTAACTAAATATTTAGTTGAATTTACTGAATTTTTCTCTCAGTGTAAGAATTCTAGTTAAATTCTAGTTAAATAAATTATGTTATTGGTTACGTTAGAACGAATGTCTGGTTGACAATTTATAAACGAAATTTTACGTTTAGGCCATGTTGAATGTTTTCTCCGAAACCATCCCCAACAAGATATATAGTTCATTTAAAATAGCGGTCAACAAATAAATTAAAATGTTTTGATTATTAAAATTCTACCACTATTTCAAATTTTATTCAACTGTGCTGGATTTCCAGTCAAATATTTGAATGACGGAATATTAATATAATAATTATATAATAAATTCAACTAGTAAAAGAGGATTATATGCAGCTATTACCAATTATGAATTTTATAAATATATAATAGTACATAACAAGAGTTTACATATACGCTCTCACACGTAGAAACCCGTTACGTATTTTCAATGCTAAATTTCATTCAGATAATTTAGATGATTCAGACTATTATTAAATTTATCAAGGAAGTTCTATGGTTACCTATAAGTAATCAAAAATACGGACAATACAATTCAGAAGTTAAATGTTTATATGTTGTTGCAATAGAGTAAATAATCATTCTTTAGTATACAATTAATAATATCATTTAATTTCATGTACACATAAAGTAATTTAAATTTAATTTTCATAGGGTATATAACCATATATTATGTATATATAATCTTAATTAATTTCCATGTACAAGAAGTTTTTTTTACAGTAACTCTTTACCAGGGTAATAAATGCGTTTTTTATTAATACATGAAGAAATGTCAGCTAGCGTCTCATTTACTTTTCACAGTTAATTGAAGATAACTCTGTGATCGAGTATTTGGTTCCATGTATAAATGAGCAATGTAATTCCATGTTTACCCCGTCATCGCATAGAGTTCGTTAAAAAGTCACTTTGATGTATCTTTCACCTAGAAATATCGTCTGATGACAATCCCGCATGCGCTGCAATTAAGTAAAAATGCAGCGTTGGCTTCACCGCCGTTTGTTGTTGCAGGCGAGCAAGGCAAAAGGGTTGTCGATCTTCGTGAGAATGGCTCAAATAAATGGATTAGAGCAAACTCCATCGGCCCTCATGATTTTGGCGCCATGCGTCATCAAAAAACGCCGACTTGTGGCCGCCTGCATACCTTCACGCGGGACCCTTTTCGTGACCTATATCGTTCTCTGCGATATTTCATTGAATTACTACCCGACCATACGTTATATGTATACATGCGCGTCCCATGGTGAGAAAGTATTTTCTCTTTAACGGCGTTGACAACTGTAATTGGTTTACTGATTGCCATTTTCCAGGGCGATGATTACACCCAGTAAGTTTATTAATCATGAGTGATCTAAAGTATAATATGACGGTGTTAAGGATATTTGTATGATATATTTAAGACTATTTTATAAAAATACATGAACTTGAATAGAATTCTACGGCTTAAATGAAAAATAAATATACAAATAATATACTTGTAAAAAATTTCAAGCATGTAAAAAAATACAGCATAACCAAATATGATTAGTATATTTCGTTGTATGTATAGTATATACCGAAAATAATTTGATAAAGAGTTTATTCTAGTTAAATTTTCATCAACATTTTAAAATTTCTTACCTAATTTTTAAATAAATTTCGATGAATAATATATTCAAGTTGCAAAATTGTTATTAATGCCATATATCAAAATCACTACTCGCATCCCTTGATTCAAAAACTATGCATTATCTACACCAAAAGTGAATATAATTCTGCGATCTTTTATATATAAGAACGTGATCTACAGATGACATTAAGAACGTCGCTTGATGTTGCCTTTTGACAGATGGAATTAAAAACGTAAATATTTCCCCTTCGTCTTCTATCTAAATGCTATATAGGCAATAATACGAAATTTAATAATAGGCTGTATACAGAATATTCTTAATGCGAATGTCATATCTATGTGTTGAATTACAGTCATTTTATTCAGGATTCAGCTCAGCACATTCATGGGACAGTATATCATTTTTTGCGCCATTGCGAATATTATCTTTACTTATCATTTCCAATATCATTACTGTCATAAATATTATCATCGCCCGTATTACCATCGTGATCAGCACCGGCATGCGCGTCAAGATCGAGTTTCATCTGTAATAGTAATGGATGGAGCGAGCCCGAGGCAAATAAGATATAACGTTAAAAGACAAGAGAAAAGGATGGAAGGGAAGATATCGATTATCTGTCTTTTCATTTGGGAAAAGTAAAAGAAAAGCGTACTCGGGGGAAGTCGCGGAGCAGGCAGCGATGTGATCGGGGGATGGCAGATACATGGGAACACTCCTAATCCCGAAGCCTAAGTACTCCCGAGATTTCCTTCGAGGGTGCGAAGTACCGTCAGATCCGTTTGACTTGAAAACCTCGCACTTTGAATTGTTGACTCGGAATTTTACGACTTGTATTTAAACGCAGGTTCACTTTTTTGACTGAGTAGTCCTTGGCCGAGAAAGTGGCGTGTGGCCGTTTGTAAAAGATCAAATGACTAATTATACGGTCGAATGTTTTACATAAAGAAGTTAAGAGTAGTGCATGGTTCTATTTTCATACGAACTTGTGAAAGATAAACTTAGGTCCGACGAAACAGACCAATTCGAAAAAACATTTGCATCATAAAAATAAGTTTCATTATAAGACGTAACTAAACTCTTATCAGGTAATGAAACATCCTTATTGTAGAAAGGTCGTATCGTGGACAATAAAAGAATATTACACAAAGTGTGAAACATAAATTGTCAAATCTCTATAGTAAATTTACTTCGTCGTAATAACATTGTATAAATTGCTACTTTTCCGATTTCATCTTCGCCATCATTCGTAATTTTTAACCTTCCTCGGGCAGCTAGGAGATCGTTGTAAAAGTTCAACGACGCGTCAGGATCGAGATTCTAGCACCCTGGAGAAGTGACGATCACCTTCCTAGAATTCTAGAATAAGACACGCATGTTACCGTATTTGAGACAATCTCTGACATCTTGCGCAGTAATAAAATTAACGAGATATACGTGCGGACGTGAGAGGTACGAAAAAAGGCTACAGTAAAAAGAAGTAACTCAAGGTAATTCGCTATGTGGTCGGCAACGCTAACTTCTTTACATCATTATTCCCGGAAACGAAATTGGAACATATTCGGCATTAATGTCGATATAAAGTTTTAATTGTTATTGATAATACTGTTTTTGCTACATATTTTTACTTTCGTGATATTTTTGTCAATGTCTAGACATGAACGGAAATTTTATATATGAAGAATAATGAATAAGATTTTAAACCATGGTTTTAAAAGAAAACCTATACAATCTTGAGCACATTTACTCATGATCGTTTAATTATATGCTTCCTGATGACGTTGAAACTGTAGCCTCGTATTTCAGCTCCATTCACGGGCAGATGACACGCGCATGGGGTCCGGAATAATCTAATGTCGAAAATTAAAAGAAATAGGCTTTCTAACGCCTATGGTGTTTTAATCAAAAATGTATTTACTATAAATAAATACATTTTATCGCATCATCCACTCTAACAGGGCATATCCCAAAGCGAAAACAGATAGGCGTGTCTGGAGAAATTCTAATAGTCAAAGTGTGAATATAAACTAATGTATTTTTCTAATTATTATTTTACAATAATTAATGTAAGTGAATTATTCTTTCTGAGAAAAAAGATGAAAGCTCTCATAAATAAATAGCGAACCCTTTTATAAATAAGAAAATAACCGATATTCTAAAAAAAATCGAATGTGATTGTACATATTCACTTTTAATTTTGCAATTACACAGATTAAAACAAGTAAAATTTCGTTAAATACATTTCACTTAAAGCTTCTAGTATATCTTTGAATGAAAATGATCAAAATACTACTTTTCGTAACATGTGCGTAAAATGGAGTTTTACATGGAAAGTGATCTCTCACTTTTACTCTAACCAGAATATTTGAATGATTATTAAGAATAATTGCCGAACTTTATTGTATTGAATATTCTATTACATCTATGACATCCTTATTATGCTCAAATTTCTCTATTAGTATATGTAACTTTTATCATTTTTAGGTATTTTTATTTTCGGATCTTGATCAAGATGAATATAAAGATCTGACGCGAAGGTTTTTAAGCTTTATAATTGCGTTTGTCAACGAAAAATTTTGAGAAATATTTTTCACATTTCATCATTTAATTTGGAAACTGCATATTTTTTAAATCATAACTTTTTCTCATCATAATTGAGCCAAATTTAGAACATCATCATTCAGATTTTACAGCATTGTATATTACATATAAATATAATAGAAATATAAAACTGTTGCATTAGACTTTTACTTATGTCACTATCAAAGTTTTGGCAAAACTTCAATACCTGCATTTTAAGAGTTTTTTAGTAACATGCGTTGAAATGAAATTTTTAAAATGAAACTGAGATTCGCCATTCAAATAAATAATGAACAATGAAAAATAAAAGTAATTGTAAAATATAAAGAACGTCTCCCCATTTAGAATAGAACATATTTTAAAGTTAATAATTTACACTGACATCACAAGATTATATTCTTATATATGTATTCTCAATTAAGATCACTCGTATTTTTACGGCGAATAAGCATTACAAATTACAATTGTCAAATATAATTGACAATCTAAGCCGTTGACAGACAAATAGAATTGACGAGAGGATACATGATGCTACATTCGTAGTTTCGAAAGATATCCGAACGATATATCGTCATTTATCACATCGTTTATTTTCAATTTGTAAAACGCGTGGTGAATTAATCGCTCGGAATTCATGAGCGAGACCGTTTTGATATGATTTATTTGCTTGCAGTATTAAATGGTTATCTGCCGACTTGTCGCATTTTCTACTTGCACATAAGTCATCGTTAAAAATCACAACTCAGGAATTAATTCATACTTGACTCGAAGAATGTACGATTTGTCTATTCTTGACGATGCAAATACGTATTCCCGTATACCTGAATGTACTCCGGAATACTTGCGGTTAAATAACGAATTTAAATCGCTTGAATGTCTTTTTATTAAGATTACGAAAAGCGAGATCGAGTTTACCACGAGACTGCTTGAACGAACTCGTAGTAAAGATGTTATCGGACAGATATGATATTGCCGTCTAGGCTGCGTGCTGCTCGATTTTGACACTTCCTTCTACGATGTGTCCCGAATTCCCACAAGAGAACGGGAAATTCCGTGGCGTCTTCTTATATATATATGTATGTGTGTGTATGTATACTACTTCGTTTCAGAGTTCCCCTTCGAAAACATTATCATATACTTTCCCTGGGTACAGATTGATCTCTGCCTCGTCTTTTGGCGATTTGCTAGTATTGACTTATAATTTTGACTGCATTTGCTACATCGCTTCTCTGATGTGACTGATATTGATGTCATATAGGTTGATGCCGTATAGTTACATTTTTAGGAACATGGGAAAGATTTGAAAATTGTCAAAAATCTTGACAATTTTAATTTTATACAATTGAGTTTAAAAATGCAACAACATTGCTGTATAAATTGTAGGGGAAGGCGGGGTATTCTTGGACACGGGGTATTGTTGGACATCGCGATATCTTTCCCGTTTCTACCGCTAGGGGTCTCTACCGTCTACCATA